>VCMS01000260.1:0-18312 GCA_022539475.1 Gracilaria domingensis | reverse complement strand
CCGTTGGGTATTGGGCCGTTCTCCTCTCGGGGCGAGCGGAAGTACAACACACGAGTGGAATGCCTGGCGGTTGTGTGGTCTATCTCCTTTTACGGCCATATCTGAAAAAGATTCACGTAGACTGACCACCACCGCTGAGTGATCCTCAATTTGCCGACTCATACCGGACGACGCGCACGCTGCGCCCTAGCGCTGTGCAAGTTACTTGACGTGTGCACCCGCGTGCCAAACACCAGCTGCGAACGCACGTCCAGTTAGAACTGAGATCCTCGGTTCCATTGCAAACAAGGGCTGCTTGCAATGGAACGCGACTGGACTGTGATTGCCTGCCGTGGCACAGTCCAAAAGGAGACGCTTACAAACTCCTCATTGTTGGGATACTCTGACAGCGCAAACAACCCTCGAAAGGGGATGATGAGATTGCCGTGGACACGAGCAAACGGAATACTGCCTATGAGAACTGGCCGTACGGTTGCAGTGCCAGGTAAGGAAACCCGCTCGGCGGATGAACAATTTGTAGTAGATATAGAGTACTAGTAGTCCACGGTATGCCGGTGGCAGCTAGGCCCCGTGATCGGTAAAGTCGACACGTGTTGGCACGCCGGACGAGGTCATTGATTTATTCGCCACCTCCGAGCCACCATGACAGTAAACCAAGGTGCTTCCTACTAGCTTCTTCGTCTGTTCCCTGCACGGATCCTAATCGTAGCTAGGAACCCAGCTGTCTAAACCTGCACAGCTTTCTGCGCGATATCACTTACCGTTGCACCGCTCTCTGCGCTAGCGCGTAGGTACCTTCTGGACTGCGACGTGTCTCCGTACTAACGGTGTCACCACAGAGTGCCGTGGACTACTCCGCACCTTCAACGACCGTCTTTTCGCGACTCGACAGCACACGGCCACACCCGTGTGCCGCGCATCCACACCACCGCCCGACTTTCTCTGATAGTCGCTCCGCGCACGATCTCACAACTGTCTCCCACCTAGAACGTTTCTCGTGAAGAATAGATCGTTTGCCGTATCGAAGTAAGAGAGGCCAAAAAGCTCACAACCCCCTGCATTGTCTTCAAAGTCGAAGCCTCTCGCTCGACGAGCTGCTCGTCCAAAGTCTGTTCGCTCGTTGGACTACGCAGGCCGAATCAACCCACCTGCCGCCTCTCTGCGCCCCGCTATCGAACAGTAGCCGAGCGAGCCGCAAGGACTCGTACCACAAGTGGATAACCCGGAGCGTTGCTCCGCCGCACCGGAGAAGCACCCAGAAACGAAGTTGGAAGAGGAGACCCTGGACCAGCACCTCGTGTGCAGACCCGTGGCCCCGAATCGGCAATCTCCGCCATGTTAGACGCAGCGACCGTCTCGGATTTTGCCTCCCTCCTACCCAGCTTAGAGAGGTGGTAACGGAGGAACTCCTTAACTGTGCCTGTTCAGTAGACAGGTCCTGAACCAAACGGTCCGTGTATAAAACGCAGCTCCCTGTGATCGTGCGAACTGGTCCACCCGTCTCGAATGCTTCGTGTAAAACGATGTGTGGGTAAACTGTGGAAAGTGAGAGTCGCGAACCAACTCCGCAGGCCATGCCTCTGCTGCTGGATCAACCCTCAACCTCCACCCGCAGGATTGGTCAGCAACTTGTCACCCCGACAGGGCAACTCGCGCTGAACCTCACAGGGGAGCCTCCCCCTGATGGGCAGATCGCGGTGGGACGTCGAACGTCGCTCGAACCCGAGGTTGGAAGGGCTCCTCAATGAAGCAGATACCATTCGAGACACGTCGAACCCCTTACCGGCTCGGATGAACCCGAACTCGGATGGCCTCCTCCCAATCAAGAACTTGTGCGGGGCACGTCGAACGTCGATCCAGTTCTGGTACCGGATTCGGATGGCCTCCTCCGCAGTAGGGAGACTGCGCGGGCACGCCGAACGTCATCCGAACCCGGACAAAAAGAAGCGTAACAAAAGGAAGAACCGTAATAGGAAGCGTCGAGGGTCGCGTCATACTGTTATGGAAACTCCGACTCCGATACCGATCGGAGCATTCTGACTCTGATTCGAGTCAATCCAGTGATACGGAAGACGAATCTGATGTCTCCCGTATCCGGCGAATCAAGCCGAACAATCGGGAGTTCGCCAAGGTCCTGAGCTTCAAGACCTACCGCTGATGAACCGTTCCGGGAAAGTACAATGCTAAAGTGGCCCGGACAGTCGCGAAGTCCGCTAAACGGATGGCATTGCAGATTCCCGAGAAGTTCAGTGGGAACGATCCGATCACGGTCCTCAAGTTTCTCAGTGCGTTTAAAACCGCATGCAACCAGAACGGCATTCATGAAGGAGCTGCAGTCTGGCTCTTTCAGTTTTTCACATCCAGCTCGGCTTTAGAGCTCGTCAAGAACCGTATCTCGGGCGAGTCAGGAGCCGTGGATTCGGATGAGGACGATGAGCTTCTACGATCCTATCCGGAGGTCGTGAACCATCTCCTGAGATGTACGCTACTGACGAAGTCATCGCGGAAGCGTATCACGATATAACAACTTATCGGCAGAGTTCGGAATTACGGAAAGTGAATTCTCGGACCGCTTGTGGAGAAGAATCTCCGCTGCGGTAACATATTCACTGATTCGCGTTTGAAGGCTTTATTCGTGGAAGGTTTACTACCAGCGATCCGCGCTTTGGTCCGCAATCATTCTGCAACACACCCGAAGATCGGATTCAGGCAGTTGTACTATTTGCAGAAGGTCTAAGAGATACTCACCGTGGCGGAAGAAGGTTCATTCCACGATCGAGAAAGCCGTGACGCACGCAAGTCGCGTACGCGAGCTCTCCTTACCGAAACGGATACTAGTACGGAGTCCGGAGTAGTAGAAGACCAGGCTGGAGAGGCCCTAGCAGTGTTGCCCTCGCCGAGCGTCTCCTTCCCGTCGATACCAGCGACAAGTACCGCTTCACCTTCCCAGATGGGTCAGAGCACGATGCCTTCAACACCGTACTCGGCATACCAAACCCCTCGACAATCCTTTGACCCGACCGGAACCCAGCATGTCGTTTATGCTTGTCAACTACCCGCCTTGCTGCGAGTGGATGCCTGCCGAAGTCCGGAACAAGTTGCTCCAGCAACGTGAGCAAAATTACACCCATCGGGTTGATGAAGGTTATTTCCGCCGTCGGATGCCATTTACTGGAGGCCAGGGACGTCGACCCGGTAATGTCGGTAGCCAGGGAAGTCGCGCCGACAATAGCGCTCCGATCCCCGGAAGTTCTCAACCAGCCAATAGAAGTCCCGCCGTTCGGCCTTTATCCTGGAGGAGGAAGAACCACATCATCCTGAAGAGGAGGAAAACGCTCAGCAGGACGCGTAGAGGCGCCGCGCCTGTCAAGGATGACAGCCTCAATGGAGGTCCAGCCGTTGAACGGAAAGCCGTTGCGGAAGAAGGACTCCATCATGAAGTGTTGAACTGTGAGATTGACACTTCCGAACCGGTTTACTTGTTTAGGAGTCAGAACTACAAAGTCCTGACAGCCTCTATCACAAGCCCGCCTAACACGGATGATCACAAGTGTTCTGGACACAGGAGCATCCCCAAACCTGGTACACACCCGCGCTTTACCGCCCGGATGGGAGTCTCAGTTATTACGATCAAGGCTCCCCGTGTATCGGATGCGTCCAACCGTTCGATGAATATTCTCGGCGTAATACCCTGGATATCCGACTCGGTAACTTGAAGGTACGGATCCGGTTTCTTGTATCTTCCAACCTGGCAGTGGACTGTATCCTGGGCAATCTTTTATAGATCGATACATCAAAGCGATCTACCCGGGGAACGGAAAATTTCGTTCTACAACTCACCACCCGTGCCCTTCTTGACGCACACAAAGGTTCTCGAGATGGGAAGCCCATCCCCGCTCGCATCCCGAGACACACGGCATCACAGAAGCTTCGTGTCGCTCGCTCCATCATGCTCCCTCCTATGTCTGAGACGGCTGTCTTGGTTCAAACCGATACAAGTGGAATGGTTTACTTACAGAACAAGATTCAAACCGTTCGCCGGAACCTGCAACTACTGGCAAATGGAGTGATGGAAGTTCTTCCGAACCGGCCATTCCATGTATTGGTGGCAAACATGAGCGAACGACCCACAACTCTATCGAAAAACACCGTAGTCGGCGAAGCTCAACCAGCCCCCGCTGCTCTTTTCTCCATCACCAACCCCACTATCACACAAGTCGACGAGGACGTCGACAGCCCTAAGAAGGGGGGTACAAAGACGAGATTGAGTCACGGAAGCGGACTGGACATCGACAGTGCACATCGGTGAAGAGTACGAGCCGCAGCGGAATAAGATCATTCAGCTGCTTTCCGAGTACGCTGATATGTGGGACGGACACTTGGGAACAATCTCGGCCGCAAAACATCGGATTGAACTAGATCCTGATGCACGTCCAGTGCACCAAGCCCCTACCGATCCGGTCAGAAGGCCCGAGAATGGGAGAAGGAGCAAATCACAAAGATGTTGAGGGAAGGAGTAATTGAACCGTCTTCGGCAGAGTGGGCTAGCCCCGTCGTCATCGCCTTGAAGAAGGATGGCTCCTGGCGCTTCTGCATCGATTACAGAAAGCTCAACGCCGTCACAGTTCGTGACTCTTACCCGATACCACGGATGGATGAATGCATTGATTCACTGGGAGACGCAAGAGTGTTCTCTACCCTTGACGCCAACTCGGGGTATTGGCAAGTGGAAATAGACAAGCCCGATAGGGACAAAACTACTTTCACCTCCCACGTGGGTCTCTACCGCTTTATTCGGATGCCATTTGGTTTGAAGAACGCCCCTGCGACGTTTCAAAGAGCTATAGATGTCATCCTGAATAAGGTTCGCTGGCAATTTGCTATCGTGTATCTCGACGATGTCATAATCTACTCGAGCTCCGTCACGGATCATTACCGACACCTATCTAAGGTACTTGATCTGCTCCGAGAAGCCGGAATAACACTGAAGTTGAAGAAGTGCTTCTTCTTCCAGTCAGCAGTTGATTACCTGGGACATGTGATCCGACCCGGGAAGCTTCAAGTGGCGTCGAAGACTTGTGACGCTGTGACAAAAGCTAAACCACCACGGACACAGACCGAGCTCCGGGCGTTCCTAGGTCTCTCCAATGTCTACAGACGCTTCGTGCCGAACTTTGCAAGGATCGCCCACCCGCTGAACCGGAAGCTTGAGAAAGACCAACCTGTCGACCTCGAACCGTTTTCGGAAGAAGATATGGAGGCGTTCGAAGAACTGAAGAAGAGGCTCACCTCCCCTCCAATTCTATCTTTACCGAAACCCGGAAAGCCCTACATCTTGGAGACGGACGCCTGTGACCGTCAAGTCGGATGTACTCTGCTACAGCAGCAAGAAGATGAGAAAGACTACCGCCCAATCGGATACTGGAGCCGTTCGTTAACCGCGCCGGAAAGGAACTACAGCACCTCTGAGCGAGAGTGCCTGGCCATCGTATGGAGCATGCTACTTCTAAGGCCATACCTGGAAGGACAACGTTTTGTAGTTCGAACGGATCACAACGCTTTGCGCTGGCTCCTCAATATAACCGACGCTACGGGAAGACTCGCGAGGTGGCGTCTACGCCTCGCAGAGTTTGACTTTGAGGTGCACTACCGACCCGGCATAAAACATCTTCCTGCCGACGCAGTGTCACGGATGCCGACCGACGGAAATGATGAGACGCCTTTGGAGGATGAAATCCCATGCCTGTTCATAGAAGAGATGGAGACCGACACGGACTATGTTGTGGCAGATGTCCTCGTTAACGGAGAAGTCATCAAGGACGCGCTGATCAACTGGCCAACAATCACCGATGACGGTGAGCCCTTGCATGTATTCACAACCGTCCCGGAGCAACCTGCCGTCACTCCGATAACGGTTGAAGAGTTCATTGCCGCCCAGGCGAGGGACTCTTTTTGCAAAGCTAAGGCCGAATCCGTCGGAGATCCTAAATCCCAGTTTGACTACAACCGTCCCGGGATACTGTGCAGAATATCACCGATCGACGGAGCAGTACAGAGAGTCGTACCGGAGTCCCTACGGGAAAGAGTTCTTGAACTCGCTCATTTCCAACGCTTGGCTGGACACCCCGGTGCAATCAAGATGTACTACACCCTACGTCGGGATTTCTACTGGCCACTCATGTCGCAGCATGTATTTGAGACCGTCTCTCGGTGTGAACCGTGTCGAGCCGTTCGCGGAACTCATTTCAGGAACCAAAAATACTTGAAGTTGTTCCCGGCAACGGGTCCCTTCGAGTTTGTGGCCATGGACATACTCGGACCATTGCCGAAAACCGGACGCGGAAAGAGATACATATTGGTGATAACGGACCGCTTTACTAAGCTCACTCGAGCCATACCGCTGTCGGACACGAAGGCCGCTGATATCGCTATCGCGTTCCTCGAGAATTGGGTCTACCCTTACGGGATTCCTACTTACCTCCTCACCGACAATGGCCCACAGTTCGTCGCCAAGTACTTCGAGTCGCTCTCTGCTGATCTCGGTATTACGCACGCTCTCACGACGGCATATCATCCGCAGACGAACGGGCAGGCCGAAAGGTTCAATAAGGTTTTGGTGAACCGCTTGCGGCATTACGTAGCAGAGCACCAGAAGGACTGGGATAAGTTGGTCCAGCCGTTGGTGTACGGGTACAACCTGCAGGTTCACCGCTCAACCGGATTCACTCCCTTCGACCTCTCTCTTACGCGGCACCCTCCCGGGATCGTGCTCGACGAGCCTACGTCAGCTCTCCCGCAAACGGCATCTCTCCACCCGACAACGGCTGAGACCCGTCGCGTAACACGGGCCCGAATATCGGAACTAATCAAGCTAGCCTACACCAAATTAGGCAAAGCGCAGGAGCGCTACAAAGCGTCCTTTGATTCCCGGATACGGTACACTCCAACCTTTAAGGAAGGGGATATGGTTTACTTGGACGCTCCGCCTCGGAAGAAGAATTCAACTGAGTACGAGGATATCGTCAAGAAACTGCTGCCGGCTTCGGAAGGTCCGTATAAGGTCGTTCGTGTTACCGACACTACTGTCACACTGGATATTGACGGGTTACACGATATTGTTAGTATTGACCGAGTGACGGCGGCGCCCGCTCCTGTTTCCGAGGAGAGCGCAACCCCCGCCCCCGTCACCGATTCTAGTTCCGAATCGGCCACCCCTCCTATTTCCGAAGAGAGGGAAAATATGGCTGATAAAACCAATAATGGAAGAGCCGCTACGGAACCGAACGCTCGCCCAGAAGCGCCGCACTCGGAGGCCACGCCTGCACAGCCGCTGGAAGAACCCGCTCCGGTTGAAGACAGTACCTCCGATACGCCGCTCGCTGCACACGCGACTCCGCCTACATCTCAGCCGACCACGGCTTCTACTCACCAGAGACGGAAAAAGAATGGTTCGTGGAGAAGGTCACCGGCCACGGTACAGCCGAAGACAGTGAGGAGCTCGTACGAGTGAAGTGGTACGGTTTCAAGAAGTCTACGTGGGAACCGAGCCGCAACATTCCACACAACTTTGTAGAACGGTACTTCCGACGAACGGCTCGCGAGGACGCATCGCAACCTAAGAAGGGAGGTACGAAACGCCAAACACGGAAGCAAAGAATCCTGAAACGGTAGTCCGCCTCCAACATTCCAGAAGCGTTTCTCCGAATCCCGGCATTGGAAAGCGACAACAGCTGGCGCGGGTTACTATTGTGCTCACCATCACATTCATGAAGCACAGAATGTAACAACAACATTGAGAAACAACCCGTATATCGGAACAGATTGAGAAAAAAGCAACCCGGACAGCTTTACAGCAATATGCTCAACGCGCGGCACACACGGGGGCGCCCAGCATGGACGCGGCACACGCGGTGGCGCAAAGCAAGGACGCGATGCACGCGGCGGCTCCCAGCAAGGTCGCGCCACGCCACGGAGAGCGACAGTACCATGCGCGCATGCTCTCTAGGCCCGTATACAGCAGGGAGCGCCTGGAAGCGCCAGAGGCTACTTGCAAGGATAATCAAAATATTTGTTGGGGAAATTACCCTCCGCAAACGGTCAAAAACGGCGATTACTTGTTTGCCCGATATCTCGGAAACGAAGCCGTTTCAGAGGCTGAAAACACGCGATTTGCGCTCCTGGCGCGCTCAAAATACTTAGGATTTTTTGAGTGCCAGCGCGCGCGCCCTACGCGTATTACTGGCAACCGATTCGGCTACTAAGCGCACAATGGATGCATCTCAGTACGGCATTCTTCGAAAAATCAATCGTTTATTTCGTGTACATCGCTGTGCATTGCTTTGCGCAATGCAACCAAACTTGATCACGCAGTCGAGCTTGAGGTCCAGAAACAGCTACGATTGCGGAACGTCCTTCGCTTCCGGTATTGGAGACTGCGGTGGCGTGACCGTTGGGTACAAAGCAAGTTCTGGTTTGAGTGCTTCGCCCGTCCATGGCTCCAATCGAAACGTATCTGTCACATCCTCAATGAGGCTTGCTTGCGCCCCTTGGAGGATACCATCCATCGCGTTGCACATGTCGTTGTGGACATCTATCGCACGCCCTGCAAACCGGTCACGGAACTCGCTGAAGTGGCTCGCGTACTCTCGCAATCGAGATGCGCTCCCAGCCCATTCTTTGGCCCGTTGGAGAGCCTGTGCCGCACTATTGGATCGCGGCAAACCGAGCCTCTCGCACTCATCATTCAGCGACTGCAGCGCAGTGGCAACAGCCGCATCGGTCTCATCTTCATCCGCTGTCTCGGGCTTGTTTGTGTGAGGAAGCTGTAGACTCGAAGGCTGCCCATTCTTGTCGGCTTCTGCTGCGACTTGCGTCCTTTGAACTTCATTTTCTGGAGCTTCGATGTTCGGACTTGAAACTAGAACTGCAGTTTGAACGTCCTCCGTATTGCCTTCCAAAACGGATTCTTTCGGGAAGACCTGCGCAGCCGCAGTTATGACCGGATCAGAATCAAGCAGCACTGAGCGAAGAACAGGACCGAGGTGCCCACCAGGTAGTGACTCCTTTACGAACCCTGCCGCCCTCGGAAAGTATAGTTGAACGCTCTTCCTAGGAGCATCCATCCATTCCGCCTCGGGAAGGTACGGAGGGTTGTGCAAGTACTCTTTCCCATCATCTCGCATCGCAGGATGTCGAGGGATGTCCGGAAAACTGTCGGAGTCGTAATCATACCAAAGAAAGCCCGGTCTTGGAGTCCTGTCCCAATCGATCTGACAGACGTAGTCAAGGAGAGAATCCGCTTCGGAAGCCTTGAACTCCGTTCCTCGAACAATGTTTTGAACCCCGACGTCACGGATTAAACGCACTAGCTCAGGTGGGAGGCGAAAGAGACGCCCTGCGGGCAATTCAAATCACGATCGTGACCAAGTCTCCAGTCGCTAAACTTGAGCTGCATGCGCATACCGTATCGGGCGGCAAAAAGAAAGCTCAGGAATGCCAAGACGATCCACTCCGCGTTCAGTACCTGCCACGCAAGGGTGGCAAGGCGGTTCTCGGTCAGTAACAACGCGGAAAAGTAGGAGATGATTGGTGGCGTCGGCACGCAGAGATACCGACTCACCGCGAAGACACCCGATTCCGGAATTGTGACATAACGACCTTGGCGCAAAGGGCGAAGCAGATCATGGAATTCTTGGTTGTGCCAAGAGAAGAAGAAGCCATGGCCGTCCCGGATGCGAGCTTCGGTGCTAACGTCATCGCCGCAGTGGTCTCGATTCGAGAAGAAGTATATCTCATCGAACGGCGGTGTCCACGCTACCAAGCCGAGGATGTTATGACCAGGACGAGGGAAGTGTCCTGCGGCAACCGAAACGGAGGGATCTCCAAACTGAGCGCGAAGCAGGAGTAGTATCGCGACCAGGCGGCTTTGGTATTCTCGCTCCGGCAGACAACGGACCCATGGCATATCCGTTGGAAGACCAGGATCCAGGCGGACACCGATGTCGGAATGAAGAGGATTAACTCGCATGTGGGCCCACCGCGCTTTCCAGGCACCATCACGGAGGCGTTTGTTGCTGGAGAAGTACCCCCTTTCGGGATTCGATGGTATTGCTGCAAACCGCTGAGCGTCGAAGAATTCCCCGCCAAGGGATACATAATGATTAACCGAGTACGGTAGTGCCACTGAGCGCGCGCCAACTCGGTTGCGGTTGCCTAAGCGTCGATGCTCAAACTCCGTATCCGGACTTACCCATTGGTTACCACTCTGAGGCATAGCTGTGAGGAACCGTTGCGGAGGAGGAGACAGGATTTGTTTAGAAAAGCAAGAGCTGGCGGCACCGGAAGTCGGAAGTTTTATGAGCAAAAAAACAAGGCGAACTGGGTGGGGCACTGTATGATGTAGATCCCGAAATCGGATTTAGCGTTTTTGAGGGAATCGTTGTCCGAGGACGGACAACAAGCTAAGAAGGGGGGTCTGTAAGATACTGTGCCGTGACGGTTGCAGTGGTGGCACTGTAAGGAAACCCGCTCGTCGGATGACATTGTGGTAGTAGATATAGTAGTAGTAGTAGTCCACGTGTATGCCGGTGGCAGCTAGTGCCCCGTGATCGGTAAGTCGTACACGTGTGTGGCGACGCCGGACGAGGTATTTATTTTCGCCAGCTCGGCTGTAGCCACCATGACAGTAAACCAAGGTGCTTCCTACTAGCTTCTTCGTCTTGTTTCCCGTGGCACTGATCCTAAGTCGTAGTAGGAACCCAGCTTGTCTAAGACCTGCACAGGCTGTTCTGCGGCGATATCACTACCGTTGCACCGGCTCTCTGGCTAGGCGCGTGGTACCTTTCTGGACTGCGCGTGTCTCCGTACTCGGTTTCACCACAGAGTGCCGTGGACTACTCCGCACCTTCAACGACCGTCTTTTCCGACTCGGCAGCTCACACGGCCTTACACCCCGTGTGCCGCGCATCCACACCACCGTTCCCGGACATTCTCTTGAGTAGTCGCTCGCGCGCACTATCTCACACCTATCCAACGGGTGAACTTCTGGCGGAGCAAGCGAAAGACCCGTGGTGTAAGGGTATCGCTGAATCCGTTTGACAGCTCCAGTCCGCTTCGGGTACGACCATCATGGTTTCCTTTCAAGGATCTCACCCCTGGACGGTGCAATTCAGCGCCTGGTCCCTCCAACCCTGCGGGACCGCGTACTCTATCTATCGCATTTTCTAAGATTAACTGGTCACCCTGGAGGGAAGAAAATGTAGGCGACCCTCAGACGGGACTTCTATTGGCCATTCATGGCGAATGAAGTTTATGAGACCGTCAAGAATTGCCGGTCATGCGCTGAGACGCGAGGTACGCAGCACAAGCATCAGAAGTATCTGAAGCTATTTCCCGCAGCGGGTCCCCTGGAATTTGTCGCTATGGACATACTGGGGCCACTCACGAAGACCCCACATGGTAATCACTTTATCTTGGTCATTATTGACCGCTTCTCTAAGCTGGCTCGCGCTATTCCCTTACGGGCTACAGAAGCTAACAATATCGCGCTTGCCTTCTTGGAGCACTGGGTATTCTCCTATGGGGCACTCCAGTACTTGCGGACCGATAACGGACCGCAGTTCGTCGCGAAATTCTTCGAAGCCCTTTGTGGGATCTAGGTTTGCGTCATTTACTGACGGCGGCCTACCACCCGCAGACTAACGGACAGGCGGAGCGTTTTAATCGAACCCTTGTGGGACGCCTTAGGCATTACGTGTCTGAGCACCAGCGAGACTGAGATGATTTCGTCCAGCCCTTGGTCTCCGCGTACAACTCCCAGGTTCATAGAACCACCGGGACGACACCTTTTGACTTGGTGTTAACGCGACACCCACCTGGAATCGTCGTGGACGCCCCAACTACTGCTATCTCTCCAGCTGGGTCTGAAAATCCGAATTCGGTCACAGTGAAACGTCAGACACGCGCGCGTATCCGGTATCTCCTTTCGAAGGCCAAAGCGACAATGGACCGTGTCCAGCGGCGCTACAAGTCCGACTTCGATTCCCGTGTACGGGCTCAGCTTTCGTTTTCCCCTGGGGACTACGTCTTTTTAGACCGCCCTCCACGGAAAGCAGCGGAGACTGCGGAGGATAAAGGTATCTCCCGCAAGCTCCTCCCTAGGACAACTGGTCCCTTTCGGGTTGTCAAAGCTACAGACACAACCGTGACCATCTTGGACGGCGACCTGCATGACACGGTTTCCATCGACCATATCACAAAAGCCCCACGGGGTCCTGGCGCGTCCGAGTCACAGAAGACGCAGCCGGAAAAGCCTCAGCCCGCATCAGCCCCACAACGCCGGTTTCCGAGGCGTCTGACCCCGCTGGGAACGCTACTTCTGAGCCACAGTCTACTGGCCCTAAGCAGGTCTCGGTCGATCCTACGACCTTGCCTGAACCCTCCGGGTCACCCCTCCGAGACGTGGAATTGCCGCGTAAACTCCTCGAGGAGGAAGGCGAGGATTCCGGTGAATGGGTCGTAGAAAAAGTCCTCAACGAGGGTGTGGCCTCTGAAGGGTCTGCAGTCTGCAGTCGTCAAAGTGCCGTGGTACGGTTACCCGCCCTCGAGAGACTCCTGAGAGCCTCTCAAAAACATTCCCTTTAACTTTGTCGCTCGCTTTCGCGCGCGACGCGACCGCGCACCCTCGCGCAACTGAACACAACCTCTTTCGAGGACTTTGGAGTACTTTTCCCGTGTTGCGCAAGGAAAATTTTGGCATAATCTCCCCCGGCCATGGCGGCCAAAATTTTCCCGGCGGGATAGAGCTCGTTTGAAGTCCCTATGGGTCTCGTGGAGGCCTTCGGAAGGCTTCACAATGCTTTCGGAGAGGTTTGGACCCCTCCGGGATAATCCAGGACGACTTGGAACACTCGCAGTAGCGAGCGGGCGACCTTTTGAGGACTGTGCACACCCGCCGCAGCGCATCAAATTGCTGGAATGACCCGTTGCACGCACGGAACGGCCAAGTTGGACACGCGCGCCCTTTGGCACGCTCGAATTACCCACGTGGGACACGCGCGCGCCATGCACAAGCGCGCGCGCCGCTATACGCCGTTGCAAGCATGCCAAACGCCCCGTGGCCCACGCCTGTGGGTAGCAGATTGGGTATACAGTATTGCCCGTATAGACGCCGCCAGGAACAATCAAAAAATCCTAAGTATTGTGATGTGCCGCCCGCCCCAAATCGGGCATTGCGAGCCGCTGAAACGCCCGCGTTTCTGAGTTATGGGCAAAACAAAGAATAGGCGTTTTTGACCCCATCTGGGAGGGTAATTTCCGGCCCGAAGTTTTTGATTCGCCTTGCAAGTAACCCTCTGAGAAATCAGCCGATTCCGGCCTATTCACCTATCGAGGACATGCCTATTTGGCCGCCGCGAGTACTGTTCTCCCCCACAGCCTTGCTGGCACGTGCCGCGCGCACGAGCGCAGTGCCGCGCACGCGCCAGTGCCGCGCACGCGCGCGCGTGCTGCCAACGGCTCTCCGTCTCATCCAGCCAGAAGATCTTGGCACTTGGAGCCCAAGCGCGCTCCAAGAAGGAGAGGGGACCGAAGCACGGCTCAATGCACGCCATGAGCGCCGTAACGCATGCTCCGCACCCCGCGCGCGCATCGCTGAAGTGCCTGCGCTGGCCCTCGAGATGGATGATCGCACCGCAAACGCGCCGCGCCCACGCGTCCTGCAAAGAGAAAATGGAGAAGCTGAAGTTCTTTATTGACTCACACGAGCCGAAGCGCGCTACGCATTCCCGCCGCGAGTACGACAGCTACGACGGACCGCAGCCCCTGGGCCGTTCAAGTCCGACTCAGACGGTGCGAAAGAGGACTCATCCATATATGACGAGTACAGTGAGCAAAGCCCAACGGGACCATCGCTCACCAGGGAGCCAGGGACGCATCTAGAATGCCCCTTGTTAGGGCCATGCGCGAGGATGAAACGACCCGTACCGGGGTCAACAGCCGTTGGGACCGGCAAACGATAAGGCCCATCCCGGACATGTGAGCAGTCCTTCGACCTTCAGTAGCTTGTGGCTGGGCGACTGTGATTCCTAGCTCCCAACAGGGTCAATGAAAGTTGTCTCTCGATCCATCCACGTTGTACCCCGACGGGAAGGAAATCATACCCATTGGGAAGCAACGTTTGCCGTCTACTTCGAGTGTTTCAGTACAGTGCGTATTCGGAAAGAACCCTACGGGAGGATACAGGAGCAAACTGAAGCGCCCGGAGAGGGATGCCGATGAGTGGAAAGGACCCAGCTGGGAACCAAAGTCTCGCAGCATCGCGGCGTCTCTACCGTACCTTCCGTGACCTGAGAGGAAAGTACTAAGCCTCGTAACGCGGTGTGCGCCTAATAGCTCCTCCTCGAAATGACAGTCTGCTACACATCTAAGGGCTCTATTCGTGACTCCGCCCATGGCGTATCACCCCTCTGGGACTTCTGAGGATGGTTAGAACCTGCTCTTGCACAGTTGGCATCGCTGGACACCGCGTGGGATGCTCGCATTATAGAGCAACCGCGAACCCTGTTTCGCTCGTAGCTTGCCCAACTGGGATCCCGATTGGTCTGGAATTTCTTTTTGGTTTGCTTATCAGACTGTCGACCCAAAGGGGATTTTTCCGCACTCAGGCTCGCCGTGTCGCATCACTCGCGTGCGCTTCGCAGCGATTGTAGGAATCCAAACTCCAGCAGTCCTTGGCGTCTGTCGCCGGTTCTTAATTCGGTCGGATGGCCCACTACGGGACTTCTGTGATCTCTACCTTGCTGTTTCGTGGTCGCAGTCTTTCGTGACCCTCTCGGGATTTCTTCGTTTGTTAATTTGTCTCACGCAGAGACCTCAACCCCTTGGGAAGCCGCTTCGCTCGCTAACGCGCAATGGTCGCTCAACGGGCGATATATTCGCCCATAGGGATTCCGGCGGGTTGCAAAATATGAAGCGCGCTGCTAATGGTCGTGGTGCCCCAACCGGGAATCTAGCGACACTCTGCTCATTTCCACAGCCCGTGAGGGAATCGACGGCGCTACATTTTGGCATGAACGTCCCCATTGGGGAAGGTCCGTTCGAGTTCTCTGGCCAACCTAATGGGACTTCTGCGATCTGAGACAACCGCACCACCTGGGTATGGCGGACCTCCAATGACGGGCTCTTCGCCGTGTCGGTCAGCCGCAGCGCTCGCGCGCTCATTCGTCGCCTATAGGGAATTTTAAGGACGACAAAACGTGGGTCGCTGTGTTGCTCGCCAGATGTGTAACGTTCCCACTGCGAGCGATGTGCGCCGCTCCCTCGCGCGTTTCGTTGCGTACGATGGTCACCCCAAGGGGATCTTGGTGGACTACAAATTGGTGTTCAGTGAGGAGTGAAATCGTGGTCGCTCCCCGAATGGGAATGTTTGGCCAGCCTCGGGACGAGGCCAGGCCTAAGAAGGGGGGTCTGCAGTGCAGTGAGAGGCACCGCCCACACGGGTGCATAGTAATAGTTTATTTAGTTAGTGTGCACCATATTTTGGTATTATTTGGATCTCTTACTTCAGGGTGCACCTCGGGGTCCCATACGTGTGGGGTTGTGACAGTTGTCGTGTCGTACTTCGGGACCTCCCTTATAGGTAGATAGTTTGTTATTTTCGACACGTGGCTTGTGCCCGTGGGAGGTGCTCTTAAGCATCTCCCGCCGGGCAAAGCTCATCGTGGTAAACCTCAAGCACCCCTAGCCGATTCTTCCATCGTCTAGTTTCCCACAAGGGTCATCCTACCGTCACTACCGGTGCTGCGCGCCTATCTCGCGCCCGGTTGTTAGTGTCCGTTGAGTGATCCTTCGTCCCTGCTTGGGTGCTGCGCAATTTGTTCCTTTATCAGGGCATAGTACGTTGTCACGGCGTGTGGCTGTACTACAAGATCTATCACTGCAATTCTGCTTCACCACAAGTTGGTTCTATGATGATATGTACTATTTGCCTAGCTATAGAGGTCACGAGAGGTCGTTGCTCCCGTCGTGGGGTTTTTATATTCCTGGCGATGAACCTTCACCTCCCGGATTGGTGGGACCACCTGGTTCAGGGAAAGCGAAGGGTAGCTCTGCGCAGCTAACGCCAGCATCTGGCCGATATCCGTCATCTCCGGTGGAATCGGGACGCCGATCTGGGTGAGCTGGTTTCGCAACGCAACAGCCTGCGGATCAACCGCCCCGTCGACGTGATGTTCCAACCAGGTCGAGCGCTACCCCCGCTTGCTCCCGTCGTTGGGATAACCTGGAAGTTACTCACCGGCGTCGGTTGCATCCCCTCTCCAGGATTCACTGGTTCGCTATCCACCATCGGATCGTCCCCGCTCTCTCGGGAATAGTAACTGTCGGAGAACATGAACCCGATTGGGTGATGAATCGGCGCAACACGAGGCACTTGCTTCAATGCGCGTGCTTCCGCGAAGTCGGTCACGGTCCCCTCCGAACGGTTGAAGTATACGAAGTATCCAGCCCCTGGATACCGTCTACCTGGCGACTTATCGAAGCGCGTACGCTGACCAGGTGGAACGTTCTCGGGCGGTACTCTGCTCCAATGGATATCATCGATGACGTCGAGCAGGTACAGCAATTCATCTACGTTGGTGGAGGAACCGAGAGCGGTGTGTAAATCCACTTGTCGGATGAGCTGCCTCAACTTCGTGGGAAGGTACCAAATACGGCACTGGTCGTAGACTTCCCAGAGGGTGAACGCGGCAACGCGGACAGCCCATTCGCACATCATCAGAGCCTAGTACCCGGACTTCGGATTCGCAATCATGCGGGAGCCAATGTAGGTAATGCAGGGAGGACAATCCGCGAAACAACCGCCTTCAACCTCAAGGTTGCTCCACTATGGAGGAATTGGGACGTAGCGACCCGATAGCGCGTCATGTCGCAGACGTTCGACTTCGGAATTCGTGTAAGGTACGAAGAATTCCAACCGGGATCGCCATTTCCTTTCACTTCGGACGCCGTCGCTGAAGGTTCCCTCGCCAGAAGGGCGTCGCATAAAGCGGAACTTTGCTCGCAGAATCGGTCGGTTGAAGAGTAACATATCCGGATCCATCGGAGCATTCGGGTCAATCTTCGTCGGATCTAAGGCAGCGAGATTCGCTTCATAGGTGATTTCACCGTACGCTCGTATCGGGAGAGATCGAACCCGTACTCGGGCGATACCATTTCTGGTGGGTTGTGAGCACGGTTCATTCGGAAGTACGAAAGACGCGGCATACCTGCGCAAGCTTCGTCAAGCGTCTCGTACCGTCTGCCGGTTCTTTTCCTGTCGAGGAGGTGTAGTGCCACCGCGATGCGGGTTCTCCAATCCCAGGAGGTCACCATATCTTGTGGCAAACCGCCTGGCAATGTGCCGTCTTCCGTGTAGGAATCGATGAGGTCTTCATCCTTAACCGCTTGAGGATGGAACCAGGGAGCTCTGGAATACGCCTAACCGCCGTCTAGTCGCGGGTCTCGCACGAGAAGCGATTCGCGTGTGATCTATTCCGACGCGTGTGCCGTAACCGGCATAGCTCCAGAGGAGTTCCAAGCCGATACCGCGGCGACGTTAATAGCTGAAGCAACCGGCTGCTGACTCCCTTGTGGCAGCGGGGCAGTGGCGAAACCGCCGAAGTATCCTGCTCCTGCAGAGGAAGGTCCGACAACGGAGGGAACACCAGACTGACTGCGACCCCCTGCGGAAGGGAAAGCGCTGTCGTTAGAATTCGGATTCATCGAAGAAGCGACTTGTCGCGTTGCTTGGTCTTTCGGAATGTCGAAGCTCGCAGGAGGCGTGTGTTCACTTGAGAGTTTATCGCTGTTGAGCGTTGGTTTTCTTGGTATCGGGATGTCCGATTCACTCATGCCTGAGCTTATATGTTCTTACGAACGAGGTGGTGATGTCGCCGACACGGTGTTCCTTGACGTAAGGAGGGTGATGTGTAGAGCAATCCTGATTTCGCGTTTGTGCCGTGTTCCGTCTCATAAAACCTCGGTTTTCCGAGTTGCTCTACAGCAAGGTTATGATTTAGAGTAGCGTTCTGACAGCATACTGGCTGGTGGCACCCGATGGGTATATGAATTGGATTGCTAACTGGATTGTGGGAGTGGATCGCGTGTACGCAGTGTTGGATTGGCTCTGTTTCAAGAAGCCCATTGGGACATTGCGTTATTAGAATTGTGGCCGCAAGGCTGGTCTGCAAAAGTGCAACAGTATGTGGACTACTGCGTATTTTGGCACTAACTTGTTCAAATTATTTCGTTTACTTTGTAAAACTACTTAGGTGA
>VCMS01000259.1:63687-140796 GCA_022539475.1 Gracilaria domingensis | reverse complement strand
CGCAAAGCGATCGAGCAAGGACTTCTTAACTGATATGTAGTTGGCCGCGTTCGGGGTGAGCACGCCGTCTACAGAGAAATTATTATAATAATGATCGAAGGCGTCACCACTTAGGAAGCCCAAGATTTCGGAGGAACGCTCCTCATCAGACTTTCCACGGGTAGCAACGTTCTCGAAGAAAAAGAGAAATCGACGAACATCGGAATTGTATCCGTCGAAGAGAGGAGTCGAGGTGTCCATAGTATCGGGGCCGAGGGCACCTCGGCGAGAGTACCATGAAAACGCCATTTTGGTGATGGCGTCGGCGGTTACAGCCAAAGGGGGCAAAAACGATAAAAATAGAGTTTGCTCTCGTAGAGTACCAGTCCAATCGGACGAAGAAGCACTAGCCAAATATAAGCTTACGTAGATAGAGTGCGGCAGAAGCCAAACAACGAAGCACGAACACATGAACAGAAAAGGGATACCAAACGATAGACAAGAAGATAAAGAAGAACAAACAGGGATAATATATGTAATGAGATATGAATAGAAATGTGTCACAACTGGACAATGAAAGGAGAGACCTGTGCTCTAAAAGATAGTATTGTTCTTCTTTCTAAGTGTCGCACGATGACGGCGGCTCCTGTAGTAGACGCGCAGATCGTGGGCTTCAGAGAACCGGATGTCGCAAGCCTTGCAGTGAATGTCCAGCTCGGTGTAGTTTGCACGGCGCAAAGCTCTGCGATGGCGACGGCCGGCTTGATGGACTTCGAGCTGACGCTGGCTCTGGACCTTGATGTCACAGACACGACAGCGTTTGAAGATTCGCTTACGCGGCGGAGGGTTACGACGGCGCTTCTCCTTCTGAGTGGCTACGCGAAAGATATGGCGCTCGCGTGGCCCGTCAAGAGGCTGCACAGCCGACATTTTTATCTGCAGAACGGGATCGGGACTTCTTCTAGACGCTCGTCCGGGTCAACCACGGACGAATACTCGCTGGATGAAACGAAAGACGTTGGCACTTGATGTGAAACAAACAAGAAGTTAGTAGTCACACAAAATGCCAAAAGAGCAGCTGAGAACAACTTACTCTTGAACGATTGCCTCAGGGCCGTAGGTTAATAGGAACCTTACGCCGTATCACACAGTGTGTCTAGCAACAACAGGTGCAAAGCAACACTATGTGAGGAACGGAATCGCAACGCGAAAAAACCAGCAAACCCAGGGTCCAAGGTCGACAAGAGAAGCAAGGGAACAGATGCAGGCAGAGAAGGCCCGCACAACGATGGAGGAACGGAAAGGGACAACAACAAAGACAACCGCGGCGGGTAGAAACGGGAAACAAGGGTAATGAGAACAACGACAACAAAGAGAATCACCACGGAGAAGAGGGAGAGACGGGGAACCAAGAAGAACAGACTTCGGGAGAGAGAGACGCCCGCACAAGGCTGACCCAACGGTAGGGTAGTGCGAACGCTTTTGCCGACTCACACGAGACAAGCCCAGAAAAGAGGCTGTGTGAGTAGCAGGGAACGTTGTGGGCGGTGAGACCAAGCCGCCAAAGGGGGAGAGTGAGACAGGTTGGGGATGGGGGGGAAGAAGGTTGAGACGACAAAGGGGGAAAGAGAAGAGGAGTGGGGGTGGGGGGAGGTCGTCGAAGGGGAAGTGGTCTGGCCGGAGTTGAGTCGGAGGCGACTGCTCCGGCTCTTTTATGCACAACCGCACCGTCGATTCCAGGCGGGAATCGACGGTACGGTTGGCTTGGCCAATGGATGCGTTGTATCTACCGTACTAGCCTATAAGAGGCGTAGGTGGTAGATACTTTAAGCGCATATGCCGCCACAGGGGGCGCCTACGCAACGCAGTACACAGCGTGGAATGCACGTGTACTTGCGCAAGCGCAGGCGCCTCCCGTGGGTGACCACGAATTTGGCAATTGACAGCCGATGAGGTCTGGTGGTCAGCATCGGAGCGCTTTCTGCCACTTAAGTAGACAATCTCATGTCACCCTGCTTGTAGTGCGGCGCCTCCTGGCCACACGCAAGGTAAATTCTGCGTAGAAAACTAACTAAACCTAAGATAGGATTAACTACAATAAAGCATTTTTAAACTATATTCTGTATTCTCGCTGCGTTGGGCACAACGCAGCAGTGTAGACACGTACGCCTGTCACGTGTACCGTTTGACGGGCCACACACCACCAAACCCAAACGACGCTACGCCGGGCGTCGAAAGTACTGGGCTAATCCTCCGTGGTATAGTGGAAGAGAAAGGAGACTGCTAGCTTCTCTGGGTGGGGGATGTAGCTGAGTATCCGAGCGATTCCTGTGCGAGTATAGTGCGACATATGGTCCTGAGTCTCTTGTATGTAGAGTTGTGACTCTGGGAGATGCCCATGCAAGGAGACTGCATGGTGGTAAAGATATACCACGAATTCCGGCGCGATGTTACTTCCGTAGTTCTGGCGCACACGTCGAAATAATGCTCTTAAGATAGATCCTCCTCTACGACTCAAGAACGGGCCTGAGATTGAGAACAGGGCGAGTGAGGCATGCGTCAGCGTCCAGGTAACCCTTTCAACCTCTGGGATAGAGACGTTCAAAGGGCTAAGCCATGAATGTATGCTTTTCCCTCCAATAATAAAGTGACACGAGAGATGGGGTGCAGTGAGGATATTGTAGTCAACGCGGAGTGGCATTACAGTGATCTGAGTGGGATATGGGGCTGGGGTGTCTTCGCCTTCCGTAATAGTGGCTACCACCTCGTCCTGCAGATGAACTGGTCGGCGGTGATACCGCTTGAGCCGGCGGGCGTGGACTGCTTCTTTTGTGTAGCGATTATGAGGGGACACTAGGACATATCGGGGGTGCCTGGCTTTAACCACTTTACAGGGTCCGTAGAATTTTGACTGAAAGGCAGGCCACTTCACGTTGGGGTTTAGAGCCTTCCCATGTATCACCAAGACCTCATCACCGACGTTGAACCGGTGCCCAGACTTGGGGTCGTCTTGTCGATTGGGTTGAGATAGAACTCTGGAAGCTCTGCCTGCGGAATTTGACAGTAGTTCATGATGACGATTAGTGGGGGTTGGATCTATGATGAGCGGGGGTAGGTCGTCTGAGCTCATCCATGGGACTGTGCCATACATGAGCTCAAAAGGAGAAAACCCGCCACCCAGCCGGCGCCTCCTGTATCCGTAAAGTATTTGCTCGAGGGCTTCATCCCATTCTTGTCCCTTATTGAAGATTGTCTTGGCAATCGATTTCTTGATGGTTCCAACCATTCTTTCAGCCCGGCCATTAGACATAGGGGCATAGGCCATGGTGGGCTTGAGGGATATCTTCTTACTTTCCATGTATGCCTCGACTGCCTTGGCTTTGAAGGAACTGAAGTTGTCGGACACGATCGTCAGCGGGGGACCAAACGGGGAAACGATCTGAGATCGAACAAAGTGAATGACGGTGGTAGAGGTCTGATTACCGTAGGCCGCGGCAATAGGCCATCCTGTTATGTGTTCTACACCAATCAGAGCAAAACGGTTGCCATTCCTGGTAGCCGGAAGAGGACCGGCGAAGTCCACAGAGAATGTATGAAATAGGCCAGTCAATGGGGCTCTTTGTCCTGGCCGGTACTTAAGCAGAGGTGTTGTGAACTGACACCCATCACAACTGCGAACATATGAAAAGATGTCGGAGTACATTCCAGGCCACCAGAATCGGAACTGGACCAGATCTTTAGTAGCCTCCAAGTCCCAATGTCCTATGTCATCATGAAAGGATGAGAGGATGCCACGGCGCTTGCTTACAGAGGGTACCACTCTTAATCCTTTCTTGGTACGGCGATAGAGGAGACCTTCCCAAAGGAAGAACTTCTTCGCATTCCTCTTAATCAAAGCGCGGATCTTAGGGTTTTCTTCAGGAAAAGAAAAGGCGGCAAGGTACAACTTGATGTGCGCGCAGAAGGGCTCCAAGTCATAGACTTCGTCCGTCGCATTCAGTACAACAGACACGTCATCATCCGGCTCCGGTGGATCCCAAACGGCAAAGCGAGAGAGATAGTCGGCAGCCCGATTCTTGTCGCCAGATCTATAGACTATAACGAACTCGTATTCCGCTAGAAGGTCCATCCATCGGGCTAGGCGCCCGTGAATGTCCTTCTTTTGGAATGCATACTTTAGAGCTTCGTGGTCCGTAACAAGCTCAAAGAGGAGACCTCCGAGTAGATACATGCGAAACTTCTTCAAAGCAAAGACCACGGCTAGGGCCTCCTTTTCGCAAGTAGAATACTTTCGCTCGGCGGCATTAAGCGTTCGACTGGCAAATTGAATTGGGTGATACATTCCGTCCCCTTTCTTTTGTGACAGAACGGCACCAAGCGCGACTGAAGAAGCATCGGTTTCAACTCTAAAAAGCTTCTCAAAGTCGGGAAATGCTAAGACCGGCGGGGATACTAACTTTCTCTTCAGATCCTCAAACGCGGTCTTCATCTCAGCGGTGAAGTTCAGCTTTCCCTTCCCTGTAGTGGCAGCATGCAATACTGTTGACGTATCCACGAAATCCTTTATGAACCTTCGATAATAACTGGCTAGACCGAGAAAACTTCGGAGCTCGGTCACCGTCGAGGGTTCGGGGGCTTTTTGGATGACGTCGATCTTGTCTTGATCAACCGAAGTGCCTTCCTTGTTGATGACGTGACCAAGCAGTTTGATACGGGGCTGTGCGAAATCACACTTGGATATTTTTATCTTCAGACCGTGACTTGCAAGGATCTCGAGCACCCTGGTTAGGTGGTACAAATGTTCTTCCAGGCTTCTCGAGAAGATGACAACGTCGTCTATATAGACGCGAGCAAACTCTACCCCATGAAGGACCGCGTCCATCATCCTTTGAAACGTGGCTGGGGCATTCATGAGACCAAAAGGCATGACTTCAAACTGGAAGGTTCCCTGGCGACAAACAAAAGTCGTCATTTCTTTGCAGTCAGGAGCCATGCGCACCTGCCAGTATCCGGAGAAAAGGTCTAGGGTCGTGAAGAACGAACAATCACCCAAATCGTCAAAGATCTGTTCCATGTTTGGTAGGGGCCACCTGTCGGGCGTCATGACCTGGTTCAGACCCCGATAGTCGACACAGAACCGGGGCTTTCCATCCTTCTTATGTGCGATGACAACTGGGAAGGACCAAGGAGAGGTGGACGGCTTGATGATCCCGGCGGACAACATTTTGTCAACCTCTTTCCGAACAACGTCGTCATGCTTTGGGGGTAGCCTTCGGACCTTCGAATGAATTGGGGTCTCGACACTGAGGTCAAACCTGTGCGTTACCGGCACGTCAGAGCGCCTAAGATCATACAAGGACCATGCTATGACATTTAAGTTATCCAGAACAGCGAGGAGGTCCACCTGTCTATCTCTTGGGAGATGAGAGATCCGTTCTAGAATCACCTCCTCCTTGTTCGTGTCGGGGGGTAGTCACGTCGGTCGAGTGTGCGACCAATTGAATCTTGTGCAATTGGATCTTGCAGGGAATACTCAATGTCCTGTGCTGGGCACGTAGGCTCAGCTACAACTTCTTCGTCGCAGCTTGGGTCTTGTGATTGTTCATCATCTCCCGGGATCTGGGTGTCGATTTCGTCCGGAGGTAGTTCTTCTTCAAATGCTATGACAAAACCGCCGGAGTCGTCGTCCTCCAGCATTCCTACGCGGTTGAGCGGTACTTTCTGTGCTTCTAGATGAGGGGGATGCGCGGGTGACGGTACTGGATGTCGCAATTGAACCCGCACGTCCAAGAAGTCAGGAACTGACTGGCCTTCGGCTAAAGGAAGCAGAACTACTTCGTCTCTGATCGGGATAGTAAGGACAGGGTCGCCGTAGAGTGGTGAGCCAATGAGGTCTACTTCCTCCGGTGAGGAGTCGTCCTCATCGTCACTACCGTCTGGGAACTCCGCCGGGATTTCACCTACGGGCCCATCGTCAGGAGGCCGGACTTCACTGTCCTCGCTGGCGTTATTAGCTCTGGGTGCAATACTTGTAGGAATCACGACATTCACATCTTCTGGCTGTACGCTGGTATCCGTAGACTCGCTCTGGAAGGAGGAGGGATTGGGTCCGGACCTTTCTTCGACAGGGGGATCTGCCTGCACTTCTTCCTCCGCGTCTTCGAATCGTCGATCCTCGTCATCATCATACTGGGAGATCAGTTGGGATTGCTGACGGGGTGCTGGTCCGACTGCCACCCTTTCTCCCTCTGGAGGAATTTGTGGGCCATCAGGTCCGGCAATATGCACATTATTTGCATGAGGGTTCTCCCCACGCTCCGCGGTCAAACTATCCAGATGGATCTGAGTCCCGATGGTACGCCAGGTGAAGTTAGGGCCGTTGGAATCTTCAGCCTGAGTCGGTCGACGGGCTTGGTCAGATACTTGAGGTCCTTCGGACGGCCCGGCTCGGGTGGGCTGCGCTGTCACATTGGCCGGTTCTTCCTCACCATCGTTCTCCTCTTCGCCATCCTGGGATCCTGCGTCCCCATCCCTTTCCATTACTGCCACTAAGGTCACTTCGGCGCCACCAGGGGTTCGCTGCTTTGGAAGGGGGAGGTTAGCAAAGTCCTCCGACTCATCTTCAGAGTCAGACGGGATAGCATCAGAGTCTGACGTGAAATCTTCGCTATCTGTCTCAGACAACGGGACAAATGCTTCTAATCCGGAACGATCGGAGTCGAGTCCTATAACGACGTGCTTCTTGTTGTAACTCTTGGTGACTTCTTGTGTACCAAGATCGATACAGGCATGCAGCTTTTTTAGCGTGGGGTTCCCGATGATTACATCGAAGGGGGGCTTCTCGATAACAAGAAACTCGAGGGATACTCGGAGGTCATCGAACCTTACAGGAACGCCCCCTAGAGTACCATAAATGCGGGCAACATTGCCATCAGCTACTTTAATCGTCCTTTCAGTGGGGTTCGGTGTCAGTAGCAGATGGTCCGCTAGTTCTGCTGACATTAGATTCGGGACAGCGCCAGAGTCCAAAAGGGCTTGGGTCATGGTCCCATAGACTGTAATAGGCACGACCTTAAGACGAGAGTTTTCACGCTCGACCTGGGTCGCATTGACCTTTCTGGTCGTTGAACGGCCAGAGATGATTCGACGCAGATCTTTCTTGGCCGCATCGGCGTCCCCGCGAATGAGTTGACCGAATGTGAGCCCGGTCGGGGCATTCGCGAGCTCCTCCATTACGTTATACTTTCCGGCGTGCTCCTGGAGCATTGACTTGCCAGAGAGCTTCTTTGTGGAGGCCTTCTTAGGCTTCCCGGATCGATTACGCGTAGCTGAGCGAATCAAGCCAAATGGGGTGTCGCTTGCTGGGTTCAGAAGCTCCTTGACACCAACCCGATGTTCCAGGCGGGCCTGCTTTGGCAATGGGGCGCCATCAGCGGCTCGTTTGGCCATCGCTACAGTTTCGCGATCCTGAAGGTCATCCTCGGTGACTACAGAAACTTGGTTGGGTCTGGGAACTTCCGGGATTTCTTTCTGATTTTCGGCATCGAAACGGACCTTCTTTTCCGAATGGCGCTTCCAACACGTTGCGATGGAATGCCCCATCTTTCCACAGCCCCCACAACGCGTATCGCGATGCGGATTCTGTGGACAGCGAGTAGAAAAGTGACCAGGCTTCTGACAGTAGCCACAAACTTGCTCTCCATCAGCCTTCGGGGGTGGTCCTGACTTCTTCTTCATCAGGAGAGTGAGTTCTGCCAGCTGACTAGCTAGCTGATCCAACTTGTCTGCAGTGGGATCCCTATCAGAAGGGTCGACGGGCTTCCTTTGTAACACTTTCTTCGGAGGAGGCATAAACGCCAGTGAACCGCCTGCTCCGAGGGCCTTCTTGCCGGCCACAAAGGACTTGATGAGATCTTTCAGCGACTTATAGTCGCTTGCTCCGCGGAATATCACAAACTGAGCTAAGTCTGCGTACTCCATAACTGCTTTACGGAGAAGGCCGAACTTGGCCTTCGCGTTGAACTCGGCCTTGTCGAAGCAAGCGTCCATGCGCTGGAGGGAACCAAGGAGATCACCGTAGTCCAAACGGGCAGTCACAGCTTCTCGGATATACTCCTCGGGTTCCTCAGCAGCGCCAAAGCGATCGAGCAAGGACTTCTTAACTGATATGTAGTTGGCCGCGTTCGGGGTGAGCACGCCGTCTACAGAGAAATTATTATAATAATGATCGAAGGCGTCACCACTTAGGAAGCCCAAGATTTCGGAGGAACGCTCCTCATCAGACTTTCCACGGGTAGCAACGTTCTCGAAGAAAAAGAGAAATCGACGAACATCGGAATTGTATCCGTCGAAGAGAGGAGTCGAGGTGTCCATAGTATCGGGGCCGAGGGCACCTCGGCGAGAGTACCATGAAAACGCCATTTTGGTGATGGCGTCGGCGGTTACAGCCAAAGGGGGCAAAAACGATAAAAATAGAGTTTGCTCTCGTAGAGTACCAGTCCAATCGGACGAAGAAGCACTAGCCAAATATAAGCTTACGTAGATAGAGTGCGGCAGAAGCCAAACAACGAAGCACGAACACATGAACAGAAAAGGGATACCAAACGATAGACAAGAAGATAAAGAAGAACAAACAGGGATAATATATGTAATGAGATATGAATAGAAATGTGTCACAACTGGACAATGAAAGGAGAGACCTGTGCTCTAAAAGATAGTATTGTTCTTCTTTCTAAGTGTCGCACGATGACGGCGGCTCCTGTAGTAGACGCGCAGATCGTGGGCTTCAGAGAACCGGATGTCGCAAGCCTTGCAGTGAATGTCCAGCTCGGTGTAGTTTGCACGGCGCAAAGCTCTGCGATGGCGACGGCCGGCTTGATGGACTTCGAGCTGACGCTGGCTCTGGACCTTGATGTCACAGACACGACAGCGTTTGAAGATTCGCTTACGCGGCGGAGGGTTACGACGGCGCTTCTCCTTCTGAGTGGCTACGCGAAAGATATGGCGCTCGCGTGGCCCGTCAAGAGGCTGCACAGCCGACATTTTTATCTGCAGAACGGGATCGGGGACTTCTTCTAGACGCTCGTCCGGGTCAACCACGGACGAATACTCGCTGGATGAAACGAAAGACGTTGGCACTTGATGTGAAACAAACAAGAAGTTAGTAGTCACACAAAATGCCAAAAGAGCAGCTGAGAACAACTTACTCTTGAACGATTGCCTCAGGGCCGTAGGTTAATAGGAACCTTACGCCGTATCACACAGTGTGTCTAGCAACAACAGGTGCAAAGCAACACTATGTGAGGAACGGAATCGCAACGCGAAAAAACCAGCAAACCCAGGGTCCAAGGTCGACAAGAGAAGCAAGGGAACAGATGCAGGCAGAGAAGGCCCGCACAACGATGGAGGAACGGAAAGGGACAACAACAAAGACAACCGCGGCGGGTAGAAACGGGAAACAAGGGTAATGAGAACAACGACAACAAAGAGAATCACCACGGAGAAGAGGGAGAGACGGGGAACCAAGAAGAACAGACTTCGGGAGAGAGAGACGCCCGCACAAGGCTGACCCAACGGTAGGGTAGTGCGAACGCTTTTGCCGACTCACACGAGACAAGCCCAGAAAAGAGGCTGTGTGAGTAGCAGGGAACGTTGTGGGCGGTGAGACCAAGCCGCCAAAGGGGGAGAGTGAGACAGGTTGGGGATGGGGGGGAAGAAGGTTGAGACGACAAAGGGGGAAAGAGAAGAGGAGTGGGGGTGGGGGGAGGTCGTCGAAGGGGAAGTGGTCTGGCCGGAGTTGAGTCGGAGGCGACTGCTCCGGCTCTTTTATGCACAACCGCACCGTCGATTCCAGGCGGGAATCGACGGTACGGTTGGCTTGGCCAATGGATGCGTTGTATCTACCGTACTAGCCTATAAGAGGCGTAGGTGGTAGATACTTTAAGCGCATATGCCGCCACAGGGCGCGCCTACGCAACGCAGTACACAGCGTGGAATGCACGTGTACTTGCGCAAGCGCAGGCGCCTCCCGTGGGTGACCACGAATTTGGCAATTGACAGCCGATGAGGTCTGGTGGTCAGCATCGGAGCGCTTTCTGCCACTTAAGTAGACAATCTCATGTCACCCTGCTTGTAGTGCGGCGCCTCCTGGCCACACGCAAGGTAAATTCTGCGTAGAAAACTAACTAAACCTAAGATAGGATTAACTACAATAAAGCATTTTTAAACTATATTCTGTATTCTCGCTGCGTTGGGCACAACGCAGCAGTGTAGACACGTACGCCTGTCACGTGTACCGTTTGACGGGCCACAGTTCTCCTTCAATGCTGCCCCGTTTTGGTTATTGCCCTGGAAGAGGGCAATAACCAAGGACCGATCAGGTTATAGCTCATCGCTCGAGTGCAATAAAGCAACCTTTTATCTTCGGCGGCCATGCTCCCTGACCAATGAGATCATTTTTGTGGGACTACAGTTCCAAGGTTCGATACGTGAAGTATTCTTAGGATCACGCCGATGTGCAGCACACGCAATATAACCTCCCGTTTCATAAGGCTCCCTGCCCTACTGCCCTATAATTCATCTTGTCCCGCGTCGTAGTCTTGACAAACCCGTCAAAAAGATGAGCAACGAAGGAACCAAGCCAGAGGAGCCACTTCGAATCGCGATGACGCTCAACATAAAACCAAATGCGATACAGGAGTACATCGACCACCATGCACACAGCCGTCCCGAAGTGCGAGAAGCGCTACGAAGCGTAGGCATCCGAAATCTAAGTCTGTGGAACTGGGGAAATCGTCTGTTCTACTACGCGGAGTACATCGGTTCCGACCCTTTCGACGTGGCAATGGATAAGTACTCCAAGATGGACGGAGTGAAAGATTGGGAAGACTTGATGCACAAGTACCAGGAGAAGATCCCAGGTAGCGAGGGAGATGTGTGGTGGCAACAATGTCAACTGGTTTACCACCAAGCGTGAACGTAAAAGTACAGGTAGTGGAAGTGAAAGCGCTACAGAGTTCCTAGGCCGGCGTCTTTTATGGTTGCTTGTGCGGCAAGATACTTTCTGGCTGTATCCAACATTTGTCGTTCTCGCGTGAGCCGCTGCGCAGTGTCCTCCGTTTGCAAAAGCAGCTGCTGGTCACGAAGCGGAATATCGATCACCTGGCACACGGAGAACGAAAACTCCTGCAGTAAAGAAGGTGATGGCCAACCGCGCTCATCGCTGTCTTGGATTTGGCCATCCGGCGCCAGTCGTTTGATATCCGGGCTAAGATCCAGGCCCTTGTCATACAGCTTGTTACTCAGACGCAGCACGTCCTGCAGCGCGGACGACACGTCCTTAACCAAAGAGGACAAGTCGGTTTCAGGCGGCTTGTCGTCGAAGAATCGCACAAGCGCTCGCGTGTAGGGCTTATCGTCGACAATCTTGACGATTTTGAAGCGCTGACGTCCAATATTATCAGTCATGATACGTCCATCTGGAAGCGGTTCAAAGCGGGTAAGTTCGGCACTGCAGCCAACCTGTGCCAACGAACTGGTAGTCGAATCATACAAAACAATTCCAAACGTAGGGTCGCCATCCCTGAGTCGATTGAATAGCAAGCGATAGCGCAGCTCAAAGATGTGCAACGGGAGGTTCATGGCGGGCGTGAGCACGAGTTGCAACGGGAACAAGGGCAGCTCCACCAAACCGTCACCCTCCGCCGTCTGCTGCGGCTGCTCGGCCGCATTGAAGTAATTGACCTTGGGTTCATCGCCCGGGAAAGACGGAATGGTGCCTCCGTCGATAGGCTCCGACATGCGCGGCGGCTGCACGCGTCCGCGCTTCGGGGGGGTGCGAAGCGGCGGTGGCACGCGGGGCGACCATTGCAGCCGGACGCAGGAGCTTGTCGGACGCGGCGCAAACGACGGGCAGAAGCACGGCGCGGGCGCGGCGTAGCGACGGCGCTGAGCGTTCTGAGCGACGCACCGCACGGGCCGCGAGGCGTCCATCGTCGTGGCGGTTCGAGCGCGAGATGACGGGTGTGCCATCGCGAACGCGCGTTCGTAGAGCAGCCCTGAGGACTGCTCTCCCCTGAGGGCTGCTCTCAGCTAGATACACAGCGGCGTGTGGCGCGCAGCCGCGCGGGTCGCGGAGCGGTGCGCGCAGCGGTGCTCATGAGTCGCGCGCGCCCACCTGTCCACGGGCCCACCACGCCACGCACACACGTGTGCGCCATGAACTGCGCTGCGGTGCGTGCGCGTGTTCGCTCGCTGTTGCGGCTGCTCCATGATGAGAGCGTTTCTCCCAGCGTGCGCGCGCGGCGCCATTTCGGCATCATTCCACGCGCCACCCATTCTCGCACCGCGCCGCGACCTTCACGCCGCCCGCCGCAGCCCCGCCGCCCGCCGCAGCCTCACCGCTCGTTCCACCGCCGTCATGGACCCCATTCTCAGCGAGTACGCCGCCATGCTCCGCCGCCACCACAGGGCCACGCGCACCGCGGAAAGTGCCATAGACTCCATGCTATCGTCGCTGCGCGCGCTCAGACTGGCGCTGGATGACGACCTGGCAGTCAAGCACCAGCCGAAAATTGAGCCCGTCAAGGAGGAGCCCCAGTTGCAGCCCCCGCAACACGATCCCATGCACATTGACGGCGAGCATAGCGCGGCAGACAGCGCGCACGACGACTCGTTATCGTTTGTTTTGAACAGACTGCAGATGCTTTTCTGCGCGTCCAAGTCGTTGCAAAGCTCGCTCTTGACGGACCACAAGTCTGTGGGTGCTGCAATCAACAAGTTTGGCAAGACCATTGACTCCGCCACAGCGTCTAATCTAGGCGATTTGTGTGCGCCGTCGGTGCGTCTCAACACCTGCAAGATAAACGACGCCATCGCCGCACATCTATTCCGCGAGGGGCTGTTCGACGTCGGACGCAACTTTCTACTGGAAGCATCTGTGCTTTTGGATGACCGTCATATCCAACCGTTTGAACAACTGTACCACATTCTCAAGGCGTTTCGTAACAACCATCTTGCTCCGGCCATCGAATGGGCGCAAGCCAACCATGAATTGTTGCAGCAATCCAACTCGCACCTCGAATTCCGTCTGCACCGCCTGGCATACTTGCATCTCCTTCAGCAAGATCGCCGTGCCGAGGCACTGCAATACGCACAGCGTCATTTCTGTAATTTTCAAGATCACATTGTCAGCGTGCAGAAGCTCATGACCTGCCTGCTCTATGCGCCGTCGCTATCCAAATCGCCGTACAAGGCGTTGGTGTCGCCTTCGCACAAGGAGGATATCGAACGCTCTCTTTCACGCGAGTATTGTCGTGCCCAGGGTTTACCTCGCGATTCACTGCTCGTCACAGTCGTACACTGCGGCTCTAAGGCCATTCCGATGTTGCTCAAAGCCTCAAGGGTGGCTCCGAATCTTCAGGAACTGGGCATGGATGACGCATTACCGGTGGAAGTCGACATTGGCCGAAACTGTCAATTCCATTCCATCTTCACCTGCCCCGTTTCTAAGGAAGAGGCTTATGAGGGAAACAATGTGCCCATGATGCTGCCGTGCGGTCACGTTTTGTGCAAACAGACCATAACTCGACTCCCACGAGGAAGCCCGAGATTCAAATGTCCGTATTGCCCAATGGAACAGAATGCGAAGGAGTGCCATGAGATTCACTTTTGATGCGCACCGTGATTTGTATCATAGGTCAGTCACAGCTTGTTGACGTGTTGCAGGCAACCACTTAAGCTGTGCAATACAAGATATGCTAACGGCGCTACTTAACCACCCCCCCCCCCCCTCCCCCCCCCTCCCCTTGCCTCGCTCACCCACCTCCGCGTCGCCTATGCACCCATCCTAGACATCATTTTTGGCATTCTGAACTGTGTCATCGCCACATAACATGCTTCCTTCGTGGGCCTTTCACTATCCGAGGAGGACCACGCAAGCGATGTGATGTGGGCCCATGTAACTAAGCTGACTCTAGTCATTGTTTGCATCGCATATGCTCTATTTCTTCAAGTATCCCGACAGGAGCACATCACCGTTTTCGTACACATCGAAGGCCGTATGCTCAAGAGAAATTGCTTTGTTCATAGCTTGCGCGACTGGCGGGTTAGCCAACGGTGTGGGCGAATGAGACCCGCCGACTATTTTTGGCGCTATGAATGCGTACACTTTCTGCACAGCACCGTCACGAACCGCTTGACCGGCAAGATTTCCACCACACTCCCATAACACGCTGAGACACGACTGCTCGTATAGATACGCCATAGCATCATCTGGCGAAAGACCTGGTACCTGCTCAAGTTGAACGCCTCGCGCGATGAGCTCACTTGCGAAAGCTGGCCGGCCGTGTGATGCATCAGCAAGCACTATGGTCGGAGTGCGCTGCAAGTCATTCCACAGCCTGGCGTCAGCAGGGAGTTGTAAATCCCTTGTCATGACGACACGGATAGGCGATAATTGCTCAAGGCCGTAGGCGTCCAAGCATCGGCCGTCGCGAACGGTGAGTCTGGGGTCGTCTTTTCGCACGGTTTGACCGCCAACTATGATGGCGTCGACGCTGCGTCGAATTTGCTGCACGCGTTGTCGGGCGTCGCTACCCGTGACCCACTTGGAGCTGCCGTCAGACGCGGCAATTTTGCCATCCAGCGTCATGGCGTATTTGAGAATGCCGAATGGACGGCGTTTGACGACTCGGTGGACAAAGCCGTCGTTGAGGCGTTGACATAACTGACCCTCGACACCGACCGAAACGCTTATTCCGGCGCTTCGAAGCGTTTGAACGCCGTTGCCGGCCGTGCGCGGATCCGGATCAATCATGCCGACGACGACGCGCGCCACGCGCGCCTTAACGAGCGCCACGGAGCACGGCGGGGTTCTGCCGTAGTGGTTACACGGCTCTAGAGATACGTACGCCGTCGCACCCGCGACGTCGTTACCCTTGCGGCGGGCGTCTTGTAAAGCGTTCACCTCTGCATGCGCGTAGCCTGCGCGTTGATGATAGCCTTCTCCCAGTACACGTTCGCCGGAGGCGGAGGTGATGACGCAGCCGACGGGCGGGTTGGGACGCGTCTGACCCTCTGCGAGGCGTGCCAGGTCGACGGCACGGCGCATGTGCTGCGCGTCTGTGGCTGCATTGGGGACGGCGGCGGCGGTGGCGGCCACGCGCGGGCGGGGCGGATGACGCGCCGGGAGCGACGGGGAGCGGGCGGGCGATCGGGCAGCGGGGCGGAGAAGCGGCAGCGGCGGCAGGAAGGCGGGCGGCGCGGCGCCCATGGCGGCCGTGGCCGCGGCCGTGATCATGGCGGCGATGGCGCGGCGGGGGGGCGCGGAGCGGCGGAGCGCTGCGGCGAAGCGGACGGGAGGCGGCGCGCCGACAGGCGGCGTCTGTAAGGCGCTGTCAGCGCGGCGATGGAGATCGCGCGTTGGCAGGCAACGGCGGCAGCCACCTCGCGCCCAAATCGCGCGCGCGCCGCGGGCGCGGCGGAGCTGCGGCTGCGGCGCGGGCGCGCGGCGCGACAAGGCGGCCGCGAGAGCAGCGTTGCGCGAGAGAGCCGGATCGGCGCCGCCGTTACTGCTGCTGCCCCGCCATGCACGCTACCGTGGCGTTTGTGGGCGCGCCGTTGGCCAGCCGCCCGCCGCGCCGCCCGCTCGCCGCCGCGCCGCGCTTCACCTGCCAGGCCGCGCCGCCGCCGCGCCGGCGCGCCGGCGCGCCGCGCCGCGTGGCGGCCGTGGCCGCGGCCTTGATGTCCGTGGCCGCGTTCAACCCGTTTGCGGCGCGGCGGGTCGCGTTTGGCGGGCCGGTGAGCGGCGTGCACGCCAAGGAGCTGAGGTATGACGGCCGCGCCGAGCTGGATTCGAAGGAGAGGGCGTTCTCGCTGGCGCTCACGGCGGGCACGTTTGCCGCGCTGGGCGTGTGGGCGTGGAAGCAGAATAGGCGCGATGACGAGCTGGAGGAGGTTCGGATAAGGGAGGAGGTGGAGAGGTTGGAGAAGCTCAGGCAGGAGTTTATGGATGTGGAGGAGGATGAGGATGCTATGGATGATGAGGATTTGCTGGCCAGTTTGCGGGAGAGGTTGGGTGAGGAGGGGCGCCGCGCTGAGAATGAGGGCGAGGGCGAGGACGCCGACGCTGGCGCTGACGCCGCCGATAGTGCCACCGCTGTCATGGATAAGGGCGACGCGGAGCGTGATGCGCCGCCTAATCCCGACTCGCTTGATATGCTGAAGCGCATGTGGGACGCCACTGATGACGAGTCTCCCCCAAAGCGCGCTGACGGCAGCGGCGACAAAGACGGCGACGACAAACCTTCACCACCTACTTAAAAAGCCAAACATGCACTTTTGCGTTCTGCATTAATCTATGTGCTGCCTCGCATACAACTGAGCGTGCGTTAGTACACGAATGGCACCATTCGATATGGAACCAGTCTACAATAGTCATCCCACAGTGACTTGTACTTGTGCGAACATCTTTCGTCATCGCGTTTTCCGCGATGGACCGTCAGAAGCAGCAGGTAAACAAAGTAAAAATAGGGTAAGGAAGAGCAACATCCGCACGGAATGCAGAACGACATGGCCAGCAGTAAATCGCCCGTGTAGTTGAGGTGGCGAGCAATTCCCAGAAACCAGACGCCAGCAGTTTGCCGCCGACCGTTATGGGCGCCTTGCCCCAGATTAGCGCGCTGCGATTTGTCTTGAACTGGTGCTTTTGCGAGTTGGCTCCGCGGAAGATGGCGAATCCTGTGCTGAATGTTATCAGGATTACAATCACAGTCTCGTATGACAACGGCCTTGTGTCGTTCAACAGGAAGAAGTTCTGTACGCTGTGTTTCGTGACGTGTTGTTAGAAGACGTTGTTATTGCACGGTTGTCATGTTTGTGAACGTACCTGAACGCGAATACAATGAAGACGTAATCTCCCCACACAAGCATGAGCCCAAAATGCTCGGCAATAATATCCCAAGTGGAAACAATCTTGGTCTCATGCACAAAGTAGTCCCATATGTACCAAGCAGTGGTGACTTGATACAGCATCATCCTACCGGTGATGAAGCCCAGCGTGTCATATTGCTTTGCGACAAACGAGAGATTGACAATCAACCAGCCACACATGGAAGGTCGATACGAGAAGAACTTGAGATTCACACCAAACAAGAACGGATTCAACTCGGAACCCATGACGAAATCCGAAAGCACGGAGCGAGGTTTGAGCCAATTTGGCGGTCTGGACAATCTGCCCTTGACGAACAGATACGCACTCAACACGAACGCAAACACATTGGCAGCAACAAACAACTGAGCATAGTGATCAGCTACCCAAGTGGCCTTAAAGTAACCATTCCACACAGAAAAGGCGAGCATAGTGACGACAACGCCTGTGACAAGCAGTCCATTACACTTATATTCCAGCCGCGAACCATCCGCGAGCGGCGAGCCCAACTGGATCTTCCCTGGCAGAAAAGCGCCTAGAATGGCGAGCGAAACAATATAGGACAATAAGGCGACGTAGATATGCGCCGGTGGGAACGAGAGATTTAGTGACGGCAGCAATGGGACGAAGTCGCGCGCTAAAAGGAGCGCGGCGCTCGCGCAGAGAAGGAGGTAACCGTGCGACCAGCGCATGACGATGAACGAATGACGATGGGCGCGATTGCCAAACTTGTTACCTCGGGGAGCGAGCTCTTGAGCTCAAGCGCACTACAAGTCAGGGCCAGGCGCGGATCAAGTGCGCCAGTTTACGGAGGCATCTAATTCGTGTAAAATGCGCAAGCGCCACTCGTTTCTTCAACGGCGTTTGAGTGGCTGCGTTCAAACGGCGCGTCTGGCGCAGCGCTGAGAACCATCAATCGCCGCATCCTCCCGCGCAGATTTAAACAGCCTCCCGCCCACGCAGTCACATCCGCCTCCGCCTTCGCGTCGTCGCCGCCCCCCCCCCGTCCGCCGCCATGAGTCTGCTCGCCAGCGCCGCCAACCTGCTCTCCACGCTCCTGCTCTACGTGCGCATCGCGCTGCACCGCGTACTGCTCTTCATCTCGCAGACCATAGAGTACCGCACCACGCCGGTGAAGAAGGAGTTTCATCGCACTGTGCTGCTGCTGGGTGATGGTACGGCGGAGGGAATTGGCGACTCGTTTGGGCATACTGGCTTGTGTTCCAGGTTGAACGCGCTCATACGCAAGGAGAGAGAGCAGTCGGGTTTACGCATGGTGTGGAGCGTGTTGACTTTCGGACGCATTTTCACCAACGCTACCGATTGGCTTCCGGTTTCTGAGCAGCGGACTACGCTGTTTCATCGGGTCATCAAGAAGAGCATGTTTACGGACGCTAGCGTCGTGGTGTTGTTGTTCGGCATGCACGACGATGTAAATGATGCGCAACTTCCTAATCATATTGCCGACATCGCGAGAGCTGTTGCACTGCTAGGCAAGCATGTGGTGGTCGCAACGTTGCCAAACTTCTACTCGCACAAGGACGAACGGTATGCAGTGGTCACAGCCGCCAACGAAAAGCTGAAGCGACTGATCAAGGAGGTGGCTGAAGAAGTGAAGCCGTCGCGAATCTCCGTCACGTGTGATGTGGATACGTCCAAGACAACGTGCATGGGCGTTCATACCAGCTCGCAATACAGCGACTTCTTCATGTTCAACGGCAATGGCTACCGTCTGTTTTCACGAGACGTTTATGAGCAGCTTATACTGGCCGCAAAGCGCGTGGAATGGTCGTACTGGAAGGACAAAATTGCCATGTAGATACTGTTAACTCGTTTGTGTGCTCATAAATGCTGCTTATTCACGTTTACACCTTGTGTTCCCGCAACACGCACTTGATCTCAATCTCGTCGTCGCTCAATTCGCCGCCGTCGCGCCGTCGTTGCTCAACGTGCATGTTTGTCAGCTGCTGTTCAGCCGCAGCGCTTTCCACGTCGCTCTTTTCTCGCAGCCGGCCCCGCAAGCTAGCGACACGCTGTTCCAACTGACGCTGAGCAAGCTGTTCGTAGTAGTCGCCCGCGTCCAGCAAGTCCTGTGTGACTGCTTCTTGATCTCGATCAATCGCCTCCACGCGCGCCTCAAAGCGGGCCAGCTCCGCCATCAACACAGCCTCCTCGTCTGCCCGTTCGCCCTCAGCAATCTGCGCGCCCGGCGAGCTGGTTCGCGCGCGCTTCCGCGGGCTGGCGGGTTCTGCGAAACGCACGCGCTTCTTGACGGGCCTGGAGGCGGGACTCGATTGGACGGCGGAGGAGGAGGACGACGAGGCGTCGTCGTACGGCGTGAGCGCGCGTATGGAGTCGTGGCGCGCGGCGGGCGATGGAGGCTTGGGGAGACGGACGCCGTCGGCGGTGGTGACGGCCTTCACCTCGAAGCCGTCGTCGGAGGAGGACGACGCATCTTGGTCGCCGCCGAGCGCGGCGGGCGGCATTGCTCGCGGCGTGGTGTCCGGCGCGGCGGCGCAGCGGCGCGGGCGGGCAATGGACGGGTGGCCAAATAATTGGCGCGCCCGTTACGGCGCGGCAAGTGGCGACGTGTGGTTGGGCGCCCAATCAACAGTCACCACAGCAACAAGCGCAAAACGGACCGTCACTAGTCAACAGCAGCGCGCATTTCTCCCTCCCCATCGCCGTAGCAACCGCTCGCCCATCGTCGTTGCGTCGAGCCTGTCCAGTCGCGCCTTCCAGCCGTGCGCGGCACGCCCCCCGCTCCAGCCCGCCGCTTCGTTCCCGGCACCATGGAGTTCGATGAGACCTTCAAGATTCTCCTGGTGGGTGACAGTGGCGTTGGAAAGTCTAGCATTTTGTTGCGATTCACCGACGATGTGTTTGAACCGATGCAGCCTACCATTGGCGTCGATTTCAAGGTCAAGGCGTTCAAGGTGGACCATCGCCGCGTAAAGATGACTATTTGGGATACGTACGCTCTCATCTTCTTCGATTTGCAGCCTGCTTGCGATGTTGCTTGCGTGGCTTCTGACACCCCTCGCTCTCCTCGCTTGTGCTTGCGTCCGATCTGTAGTGCCGGCCAAGAACGCTTTCGAACGCTCACCAGTGCCTATTACGTAAGTAAACCATCTGTTTTTTTACTCGTGCATCTACCGCCAAGCAGCGCTAACACATTCTTTAAACCAAAAACAACACCCATCCACCAACAGCGAGGAGCCCACGGAGTGATCCTAGTATACGACGTCTCGAAGCGCGAGACGTTCGAAGCACTTAAAGAAGTATGGCTCAAAGAAGTAGCAATGTATAGTACCAGACCAGCCGCCGTCAAGATGGTCGTTGGAAACAAGGTCGACATCGAACAAAGACAGGTGTCTCGAGAAGAAGGTTTAGAATTCGCTCGTCAACAAAGCACCCTCTTCGTCGAATCCAGCGCCAAGACCGCCACCGGTGTACAACAAACTTTCGAAGAACTGCTGCGAAAGATATTAGAGACGCCTCAATTATGCACGTCGGACAGCTCTGCAGCCGCCAATATCAGACCGTCGGCTGAGAACACCGCTTCGTCGTATGCAGAGAGTTGCTCGTGTTAACAAACAACTTATAAGTAATTTGCACATACACGTTTCTTTCGTTCTTTTCTCTGCCCTGTTACGTCATCATCGTATTCAGCCACCCCCCCCCCACACTATACTACAAAGCTTCGAAACAAACCTCAACTCACTGCAACCTCTGCGCAGCGCGCCATTGCTCACAAACAAGAACAGCTGCAAAACGGCAAAAAGCGAACCATATATGTTTACGAATGTATTGCTCTCAAACTTCAATAGCCAGTTTACAACCGCGATCCCCCTCCAACACGCCAACCGCACGCTAGCCCTGCAAAACCTTTCGCAGTTTTTCCATGGTAGCCATGTCCCCTTTACTCAAACTATACAGCATAGCCTCCTCCTCAGCTACAGAGTACGCGCCAAGATCCGAAACACTCATTCCAAACTCCTCGCATTCACGGCGTCGATTCTTATTCCAGAACGAATTTGGCAAGATCTTCGACTTGTCACACCGATCCTTGTACTTGTCCGCAATGGAAACAACCTCATCAAGCAGCCCCATTTCCAGTGTAGTGGGATCCAATCCCAGGCTCCTAAACTTGCGATTGGCTACATCCAGTTCATTTTCGGCCGACTCGTTTCGCGGATTGCTAATATTCTTCACGTCACAGCCAGTCTTGTCCGAGATGAGCTTGGCAAGATCTCGCACGCGATGTGTCTCGGCCACCTGATTGAAGATCTCCACCTGCGCGCCCGGATCTGGGGGATTGTTAATGGCCAGACTGATACATCGAGCAGTATCTTGAATGTGAATAAAAGCTCGAGTCTGTCCACCCGTACCGTACACGGTGAGAGGAACGCCAAGTGCAGCCTGCATGAGGAAGCGATTCAACACGGTTCCGTAGTCGGAATCGTAGTCAAAGCGATTGATGAGACGCTCATCGCGGCGCGTTTGCACGGTGTTGGTGCCCCACACAATGCCCTGATGCAAATCAGTGATGCGAAGAGAGTCGTTCTTCTGATAGAACTGGAAGAGAATCTGGTCAAGACACTTGGTGGCGTGGTACACGGAGCCAGGATACGAGGGATGAAGAATGCGAGACTGTCTACCACCTGGGAGCACGACGTTGATGTAGCCCTCTGGGATCTCGCCGCCAGACGTTCCGTAGCCGTACACACCCATGGTGCCCAGATGCACGACGTGAATGTCCAGCGCGGATTCAACAATGGCCGCAAGCAGATTGTGGGTGCCGCTGACGTTGTTATCAACGGTGTATCTCTTCTGGCGACTTCCCTTCATGGAGTACGGAGCGGCGCGCTGCTCTGCGAAATGAACAACGGCGTCCGGCTTCTCCCGTATGAGCAGCTCCAGGAGTCGATCGTACTCTCTAGCCACGTCCAGGTACACAAAGCGCACATCGCGGCCCGACACATTCCTCCACGCCAGCAGGCGCTCGCTCATGCTCTGGATGGGGGTGAGAGAATCGCACTCCAATTCGAGATCAATCTTGCGGCGCGACAGATTGTCGACCACGATGACCTCGTGGCCCAGGTCGCTGAGATGCAGGCTCGTCGGCCAGCCGCAAAAGCCATCGCCGCCCAGCACGATGATCTTCTTGCGCTGCACGGACTGCACGCCGTTGGTGGCGGCGGCGGCCATGGCGACGGGGCGCGCGGCATCGCGCACGGCGCGTCGCTGCGGCGGCGCAAGCGGCGCGCGCAGGCGCGAGCCGCAAAGCGAGGAGCGCGATTGGAGGCCGGCCGCGACAAACGGCGAAGCAGAGCTGACGAAAGCCATCTCGGAGGGGAGCGAGAAGCGAGAAGAGCGCACGCGGCGGTTCGGGGGGGGGGGGGGGGCGACCTCGGCGCTGGCGGCGGCTCAAGCAAGATGGGCGCGCGCGGATGTACGGCTGCGGCGATGCGGCAAACGGTAAGCGCAGCGGCATCCGCGACACCTGGCGCGCGGCGGGTGGGCGCGCGCGCGCGCGGCGCGACGTGGCGCGCGCGCATTGGGGCGGGGGAAATGCGCGCGATCGCGGAGCGCCGTGTTCGACAGCCGCCATGAAGGCGCGGCCGTGTCTGCGTTTACTGGTGGCGGCGCGGCGTCGCGGCGGGCGCGGCGGGCGCGGCGGGCGCGGCCGCGCGCTCGCGCGCCGTCTTCTCGGCCCACTGCTCGCAGCTGCGGTAGTAGCGGTACACCGCGGCGCCGCGCGTGGTGAGCTTGACGGCGAACTGGCGCCGCGCGCTGCCCACGCGCGCCAGCCCCACGCACTGCACGTTGACGCGCTTCTGCAGCTTCATCATCTTGAGGCAGTGCTTGAAGTGCCGGTGCGACTTGACCACGCCCAGCCGCTCCACCTCGCGGAACAGCTCGTCGTGCGCCGCCATGCGCGTCTCGCGCTGCATCAGCACGTGCGCGATGGCGCGCGTCGGCATCGACTGGATCCACCGCGTGCCGTCGCCCGCCGCGCCCGCGCCGCCCGCCGCGCCCGCGCCGCCCGCCGCGGACGCCGCCGGCGTGCCCGCGCCCGCCGCGCTCAGCGCGGCGCGGCTCGCGGTGGCTAGACTGCGTAGGAAGCGCATCGTCGAACGGAGACGGCGACGCCCACGGCCGCGGTCCGCCGGCGCTGGAGCGCCGGATCAACGACCAAATCACGCGCTGATTGCGGCCGATCGCGCGCGCGTGGCGGCCCCGCGCACCCCTCCCCCAAAATTGCAAAATGGCGCCCGCCACGTCCAAACTAAACTTTGCGACTCCCAACGCCGCCCGCGCGGCGGCGTCGACGTCCGGTCCCCCGCCGTGCGCTCCTTCGAAGGAGCGACAAGCGCGCGCCGTCCATGGAGCCCGCCGCCGCCGCGCCGCCGTTCACGGTGCGCTCCAGCGCGGCCGAGCTGCGCGCCGCCGCGCGCGCAGGCGACCTGCCCGCGGCGGAGCGCGTGCTCGCGCGCTACGGCCCGACGCAGCGCGCGCTGCACCCGCTGCTGCCGGCGGTGCTCACCGCCGTCGACCGCCCGTCCGGCAACAGCGCGCTGCATCTGTGCTGCGCGAACGGCCACCTGCGCTTGGTGCAGCGCCTGCTGCGCGCGCACAACAACGTCAATCAGACCAATGCGTCGGGCTCGACGCCGCTGCACTACGCGTGCGTCACGGGGCAGCTCGAGGTTGTGGGCGAGCTGCTGGCGTTTGGCGCTTTGCCGGTTGTGGAGAATCGCTACGGCAAGACGCCGTTGGACGACGCGTATAGTGGCTCGCATCAACACGTCGTCGACTTTTTAATTCAGCACGTTGAGCAACACGCGCCCGCTCCAGACCTCACCGAACCGCACGAGAAACAGCACAAGCAGCAGCAACAAGCGCCATCATGACAGCGACCGCTTTCGACTCAAAGCCATGTCCAAGAACAACTCGTGCACGCGCGTATCGTCCGTAAGCTCCGGGTGAAACGTGCAGCCAAGCACGTTCTGCTGCCGCACCAGCACAGCACGCTCCCTGAACGCGGCCAGAACCTGCACCTGCTCGCCCAACTGCACCACGGCCGGCGCGCGAATGTGCACCGCTCTCAGCGCGGCGCCGCCTTGAAACGGGTACACATCGGCGTTGACAAAGCTTTCAAACGAGTCAATCTGCGAGCCGTACGCATTTCGATCCACCACCACGTCCAGCACGCCGATTCGCTGCTGCTCGTCAAACTGGCGGATCTGGCGCGCCAGCAGGATGAGGCCGGCGCACGTGCCGAACATGGGAAGTCCGTCTTGGGCCAGCTTGCGAATGGGTTGCATCAGTTTGAAATCGATTAGTAGTTTACTTATTACGGTACTTTCTCCACCGGGGATGATTAAAGCGTCTATGTTATTGAGGTCGTTGCGCTGCTTGACGGCGCTGACGTTGCGCACGCCGCACGCGTGAAGCATGGCGGTGTGCTCTGCAAAATCGCCCTGCAGCTCCAGCACGCCCACAGTGAGCGACGAGAAGTCCGGCTTGTCGACGCGGCCCATGGTGAACGGCGGCGACCAGCGGGGCGAGCAGTCGAGGAAGAAGCCGCGCGTTTCCGCGAGAGGGGGGAGGGAGAACGAGCTCCGGCAGTTACATACATACAAAAAAAAAAATTGAATGGACGGTAGCCGTATCACGACGCGGACGAAGGCGAACGAATGAATTCGGTCACATCGACACGCGCCTCACGTTCCAGGCTCTCGTAGTGCCGGATCTGCATCATCACCGACGCCGGGCGGCTGCCATCCACCCATCCGCGCTCGTCGTCCTCGGACGCAGCGGCGGCGCTGAGCTCGGCGCCGGCCATGGCCTCCGCCGCGTCGTGCAGCGCGGTCGGACTCTGCTGTTGCTGCGCCTTGGCAGCACCGTCTGTATCGTAGGCGTCCGCCACTTGCGGCGCTTCTTCGGCCGCGTGGTGCGACGATGGCTTGCTGGTGTCCGCGAGCGACAGACGCTCGGACGACACGACTCGAATGACGGCCGGTTGCAATTGGGCTGGCGCCGACGGCTGCGACGCGTTGCTGTGCGCGGACGACGCCGGCGTGGCCGGCGGCGGCGGCGGCGGCAGTGGCGGCTCCGGCAGCGGCTCGGTGTCCATCTCTGCGGGCGGCGCAGGCGGTGCGTCAGCGTCGGCGGTGACGACGGGCTCGTCTCGGTGCGCTGAGTGCGCGGGCGCCAGTGGTTGCGAGCGAGCGACTGGTTCCGCCGCGGTGGCAGCGACAGGCGGGTCGGCGGCGACGACAGACTGGTCGGCGGCGATGGGCTCTGCGACGGCGACGGGGTGTTGAGCCGGAGCAACGCCCCGGGCCGGAGCAACGCCCCGAGCCGGAGCAAGGTCCCGAGCCGGAGCCACGTGCTGCGGCGGAGCAGCGGCGTGAGAGGGGGCGACAGCGCGGGCGGCGGCGCGCTCCTCCGCAGGAGGCGGGTTGGCGGCGGCGGCCATCTGCGCGGTGATCTGCTTGGTCCGGCGCGTGGGCACAGAAAGCATCTCAAAGCTGCCGGCAATGAGCGAGGAGGCGGCCACGTGATCGGCGGCATTCTGCGCCGCGAGCTGCGCGGCGCTGCTCTGCGCGGCGGGCGCGGCGGCGGCGGCGGCGCCGCCGCCGCCCAGCGCGCGGCGGCGCGACGGCACGCGGTGGGCGGCGTGCGCGCGCGCGGGCTGCGGCTTGGGCGTGCGCGTGATGGGGTGCTGCGCGTTGCCCAGGCAGCTGCAGTGGGCGCCCATGGCGGCGGCAGCGAGCGGGGGGTGGGGGGAGGGGAGAGGGGGGAGGGGAGGAGGGAAGGGAGGAGGGGGGGGAGGAAGCGGGCGAGGAAGGAGGGGGGAAGGTGCGAGGGGCCGGGCGACGCGCGCGCGGTGGGCGGGACAGCGCGCCAGCGGCTGAGGCTGACGGCGGTGGGACGGCTGCGCGGGTGAGCGCGCGGCGGGGCGATGCGCTGCCAGCCGCATTGCGCGCGGCGCGCTGCGCGCGTTGCGTGGCGAGTGGCGGCGCGGCGCTGACGTGGAGCGCGCGCGGCTCGCGCTGTAAAGTTTACGCGCGCTGCGCCGCAATTGCGGCAGTCGCGCCAATTGGGCGCGCGCGCCGTGAATTGCGCAATTGGCGCGCGCGCCGTGCTTTTGGCGCCAAGCGATCGTTTCGCCGCGCGGCGCGCGCAAAGCGCGGGAAGCCGCGCGCGCCGCCGCTATTTCAGCGCGCGCCGCCGCCGCCGCCGCCGCGCACACCTCCGCCCGACACCCCGCTCCCCCTTCCCCCCCCCCCCCCCCGCTCGCGCCCGCGGCTGCTTGTGACGCTCCGCTTGTCTGTGTTTCTTCCCCGCTGCTGTCCGCGCCATGTTCGAGGCCAAGCTTACCGATAGCACAACAATCAAGCGCGTGCTGGACGCCATCAAGGACCTGATCGACCAGGCCAACTTTGACTGTTCAGCAGATGGGCTTTCTCTGCAGGCGATGGACACGCCGCACGTGTGCCTCACCACCATGACGCTCCGGTCGCAGGCGTTCGAGGTGTACCGCTGCGACCGGCCGCTGTCGATGGGCATCAACCTGTCGTCGTTCTCCAAGATCCTCAAGTGTGCCGGCCCGAAGGATTCCGTCAAGATGGTGGCCAACGACGAGGGCGCCGACTGCGCCGAGTTCATCTTCGAGAACGAGTCGGCGGATCGTATTGCGCACTTTGAGCTCAAGCTGATGGACATTGACTCGGAGCACCTGTCCATTCCGGAGGACAGCGACTACCAGGCGATCATCAGCATGCCGTCCCACGAGTACCGCCGCATCTTCTCCGACCTGGCCATCATCGGCGACACAATAACCATCGAGATCACGAAGAACACCGCGTGCTTCTCGGTGGAGGGTGACATTGGGAACGGCTCGCTCAACCTGGCACAGAGCGACTCGGTGGACGAGAAAAACGCCGTAACCATCAACGTGAAGGAGCCGGTCAAGATGACGTTCCCGGGCAAGTACCTCAGCACCTTCACCAAGGCCGTGCCAATATCCGAGTTTGTCACGCTGTGCCTCACGGACGGCAACCCGCTGGCGATCGAGTTCTCGCTGCCGGACGAGGCCGGCTTTGTACGATACTTCCTGGCGCCCAAGATCGACCAGGACGTGGGCGCCGACGACGAGGACGACGACGCGGAGGACGACGACAACGACGAGGAGGAATGAAATGTAATTAAAAAGCGTTATTTTTTTATGCGCTCCTTTTTCTCGTCCGTCGCTCGCCGCGTGCACGCGCCGCGCGCGCCGCGGCGGGTCGCGCGTGTCGCGCTGCCGCCGCGCGCGTGGCGCGTGGCACGTGGCGCGCCGCACGCGGCGCGTTTGTGCACATCAACGGCCGCCGCTTGGCGCCGCTCCCTGCCGCCGCACGCCCACAGCTGCCGCCGCTGCTCGCCGCCGTTCCGCCCCATCGCCGCCCATGGTCTTCCCGTGCTTCGCCCTCAGCCGCCTGGTAAGTGTGCTTGACCATCGCGTCCGCGCCAGGGCCGCCGCCGACACCCCGCTGACGAAACCCCTTCTCCTTCAGATACACGCCATTCGCTTGTTCCTGTACAGAATGGTCAAGAGAGCCAGGAGACTGGTCACCGGACACACCCAGATAGCCCGAATATGCGGCGCCGCCGCCACCGTCCAGCCGCACACCGCCGACATGTCTGCCGCCCTGTGGCGGGAGTGCACCTCCTCCAAGCAGCTTGCGTCCCTGTGCACCACGCTGCGCCGCCCGGACTTTGACGTGCAACCGCTCGTGTCTTCCATCTGCGAGCAGAAGAATATCAACCTCCAGTCCCAGGTTGCCGCCAATCTGCACGCCTGTGTCAATGATATCAGGTCCGTCAACCTGCTCATCCATACCGTTCGTTCCATGTGCTCGCAGCGCTTTGACACCGACAATGAGCAGCACGAGCAAATGTTGGAGACATTGTGGCAGTCGCTGCTGCCGCACGTCACCAGGGAGGGCGGCCGCTATTCGAAGGACTGGGGTCGAATCGGGTTTCAGCAGGCCGATCCCGCCAGCGACTTTCGAGGCGGCGGCATTCTGGCCTTGCATCAACTTCTGTACATTTCCGACAAGCGCCAGGCGCTGGCGCGGCGAATGATAGTGCAACCGGCGCAGGAGACGCAGCGATATCCGTGGGCCTGCGTCGGCATCAATCTTACCATGGAGGCGCTCAAGATCCTGGAGGCGAGGAAGATCGATCACAGCTTGTACGGAAAATCGCTGCAACAAGGCCTGGTCGTGTTTCATGAATTGTACTGTGACATGTTTGAAATCTTGCACCAAGCGTGGCTTGCTGCCAACCCCGACAACGTTCTTGCTTTTCCTCCGCTGCTCAAACAAGTCCTTTGCGACATTGATCAGGAGATAACTACAACTGGTTCGTTAGTGCCGCCGCCCACGGAAGCTTGATGTGTCCGTCGTCACACGACGCGCGAGCCGCATCGCAACCGTATTCACGCGTACATGCTGCCTCTCCTTGGCTTTCTGGCACATCTGTAGATAGAACAAAAAGGCCCGGCCAACAGCGTAAAAGCGCCAAGAGCCGCGCAACAGCAGAGAGATGGCACTTCCCGGCGGCATAACCGAAACCTCTCGGCAAGCCTTAACGGACGCACTAGTCGCACAATGCTATTCTATATACGCAGAGCGACATCACCTTTGACGCCGTGGAAGAGATCGACTACAACAAACTTAAAACGAATTGCAATATGAACTGTCCCATGGTTCCCTAGGAGCTACACTGCGCTACGGCCGGTATTTACAAGCGGGCAGATCGCGAAAGTGAAGTGAAGATATGATTGCAAACGTCACGACGAACAGACACGGAAATGTGTTCGAAGGGGATTTCAAGAGGCGCTCAACGTCTCCTGGCCATTGCTGTGCAGCCGGCGTTTATGTTCGATGTAGTTCTGCGAATGGCGTTTTGGTTCACTGGCACACGTCTACGCAACTTTGAACATATATCAAAGCAAGTCCTACATCTCGCGAGATAGAGCTCAGGAGAGTGGCGGCTTCTCAGGTACAGCAGAAAACTGCTCAAATGATATCAGCCGCCATATCCATATCTCTTCTTAGACTTGCATCATGTTCAATACTCAGTTCTTTGCTCTAGGAAAACTGGAGCCTTTTCAAATGAGGTCTATGGAAGGCAACTCTCGACACTTGTTCGCTTTCGTCGCAGACGTGACGAAGCTTATTGCATACCTCTCCCAATCTTCATTCTGCTGCGACTGGCATTACCGGTTCCCTCATCTCCTCTCTAGCCCCCCAGATGTCGGAGATGCTAGTGTCTAATAGACACTGTCTATAGATGGCCCTTCTCTTTGGTATCAACTGTACCTCGTGTGTGGTTGACGTAAGAACAACAAGGCGCCATTCCCCGACACGCTCCCTAAGGTTTCCACACCAAAAGTAGACATTTCGAAAAGCGACACGGCGCATTGTCCCCTCGCTGTTGAAATTCTTCCCAATTGAAAGAGACAGAGAAGAAGCCAGTGTGGAAACGCGCCAAATCTGCCCAGTAGACAAACACCAGTATCGCGGGAAACCGTGAAATGCGAACTCCTATTCATTACATGGAACTCGCGTACCTATAGCGCAGTAGCCCCCACCTCTACCTCATCCGTATTCGTGAGTACTTCTGCTGTTCAACGTCATCTCGCAGCAACGTCCATCTATCCAACTCATGAACGCTGCGCCTACTTTCGTCAATTCCTCTTCCATTCAAGATAGTACTGATTCTAACAGTTCTCCGAACACGGTCAAACAACTAACTGTGACACAAGCAACATCCAGTTCATGTCTCAACGTACCTCGAGCAGCAACAACGACAAATACAGCACCTCCTTCTGCACCAACTAGTGATCTCTTATCCGTCAAGAACCAACATTATAGAAATGACACTGTCTTGATATTATTGCAAATAATGAAGGCTGCAGGATATGGAGACAAAAACAAGCAGAAGAAATGGCTTCAAAAAGTATTCAAGATCGCAACGAATAGTGAAAGAAAAGAAGCAGAAGATAAAGCGCCCCTCGAAAGCAAAGAAAAATAAATTTACGAGGCTCAAGCAAGATTATTCTGCGTATATAGCAGAAATAAGTGACTTAAAGAGGAAATGATAGTGACCCGGACTTGTTAGACAAGCCAAATTATTTCAAGCAACTACATGAACTCGAGCATGACAAAGCGAGATATAAACCCCCTGCAGTAATGTACAGTGAATCAGGGAGCTGCGCACATGAGTCTTCCCCAACGAGCTCTAGAAAAAGACAGAAAACTTCTCCAGCGGTCGCTACTGAAGCTTTCCTGAAGGACACGAAACAATGCCGCAAAGGTCTTCTTCTGGAACTGAAAAGAGGAAACGAATACAAGTCCAAGATGAGAGCCGTTATCCAGCGTCATCTCGAGAAATCCTAGTTCTCATTTAAAGAGCTTTTGAACTACGTAGCGTAACAAAGCATCTCTTTGCTTATTTTCTTCTATGAATTCGATGGTAACGACCTGATCTGCATCCTATTTCTCATCTTGTGGTAAAATGTATTTCCCTTCATTACTACTTTTCATACACATGTTATGAAATACAATGCAAGCGCCGCAAATGTATACAGTATCATTCTCGTGGTGCAAACAGATGCCATTCTTTAACAGTTAGTGGCTCTTAAGAATTTCAAATAAGCACTCAATAGGTTTCCGCGTTTGCGATGCAATGCTGTTCCATGTTTTTAGTACCAAGGTAGCAGCGTGTTCCTGCTTCTTTCAAAATTTCCTACCGCTTTTTTGTCAAATCCAAACAAACTATTCCTCATTACATGATATTTGACTTGAACACCACCAATACTCAGATCTGAAACGTCTAGAGCCAACCCATGTGCCACCATTAATCATCTGTTTCAAGGAACAGCTGTGATTGTAGTGCAACGCGATTGCGGGACTCTTTCGCTGATGCGATTCATAACATGCACGGCGATGTCTGGAGGTGGTGGCACACAGTATGAGTAACTGGTGAGATCAGCCCATTCTTGAGTATACTTAATATTTGAATTAGTGTTATGAGGTGCACGGCCTAGACGGTGGGTCACACACGTGTGGGAAGTTTTCACCCATTAGTTGGGGTATTTTAGATATTTATTCTAGATATTTTCGCTACAGCGCTTAATAGTGGGTTGGCACTCTACACTACTTGTAGGTTGAGCTGCACCCATTGTCGGGGAAGTAAACGAGCTAAACGAGTGTTCGGCTCTAATGTTTCACCCTTGGTGACCGATATCATCCTCCCGGAGAGTCGCCACCGCGTGTCGGGTTCATTATCCGCCTCGCGGCATCATTAACACCACTATCGCTTTTGCGTGTTTCCTTTGTGTGTGTTTTCTTTATTTCTGTCCCTGTTATACAAGTAGCACTACTTGGTGTACCAGTGCATACCGTTTGTTGTAGTGCAACGCTCATCTATGAGTATTCTGACTGGATTTAGTCATATTTCCCGTTTACGGGTTTGCCTGGTACACACCAGTATATGACTAGTAGTTACTAGTGGTTGCCATTGAAATGGTTCGGACACGTGGGACACGGCGGAGCTAATCGAAGGTTGGCCACTACACGTGGGCGGTTGCCACAATTAGTGGGAAGTTCAGTTAATATTATTTATTAATTTTAGTTAGGACACTACTTAGTGCGACGGCGTCGTCGCCGTCGCACCAATAAAGTGCCCCAACCAGGGTGACCCTACTGACGGGTCTTGGCTCTAATCGTTCACGCCTTCGGCGGTGCTCGACTCCTAATCGGAGAGACTCCCCGTTGACACGGTTCGTTTATCCACCCTACGTCCTCTAAAGGAACCCACCTGTGGGAGTGTTTTACCGTTGTTTGTCGCGTTCGCCCCTGTATAGGGAAATCCCCGGCAGTACGGCGATATCCTTCGTCACCTTGTCGCGAGGCCCCACCCCGTGGTGCTCTCGCTCTCTTTTTCCTTTTCCTTTTCTTTCCTCCAACCTTCTTCCGAGGTATTGCACACCCACGTGTCGTGGTACTCCCTTCTCCGCTCCACCTTTCTATTTCAACTCTCATCGCCCCGTCGTGACGGTTTGGCCCCAGTCTTACACCCGGCTCGTTGTGCCATTCCACAGAGGCTCTGTTTGCTTCGCTACCCTCCGCAGAGGAAGATCCCGAACGTCTTCGTGGTGTCTTTTCCCGCTCACGGGTTGCACTACATTTGTGGCTCGACACACTCGCGTGGGCCATTAACGCTCTCGCGTGTCATCGCCACACTCGTAGGCACCGCGTGCTACGCACGTGACGCTACTGCCGACTTGTGTCGTGTGTTCTCTACCGCTGGACGCGTCTTTTTCGCCGCTTCGCTCCCTCCATTACTTGGGAAGGGTCGAATCCGGTCTTACACCGGGCATTGCCGTGTCATACCTGTGGGAGCGCTCTACTGCTGTGCTCGTCTCTTGAGAGAGGGTCTGAACCGCCTTTGCGTGTCTTTTCCCATCGCAGAGTTTCGCACAACAATTGGTCTTCCGACTTAGAAGTCGCGTTGATCCAGCAAGTTGGTTTTCTAATCAATTTCCGGTTTGCCGGTTCGTGTCTGGTCGTGAAGATACACTACACAGTTTGTACTGGAAGGCTTTGCCGACAGACGTCGTGTTGGTACTGCTTTTCTCATTTTGGGTTGTTGTTTGGACACGGTTTACTACCGGTGGCACTACCTATTTCCGTAGTGTGTGATTTCCGTCGGTACGGTTGTTGTCACCCCGTTTGGGTTGTCTACTGTTCCCAGCAATCTGGTCGAATCAGCCCTAATTCCGTATACGGCTGTTTCCGTTGGTAGGGTTGGTTCGTCCGATTTGTCGGTTATCGTCACTCGTGTGAGGACGCTACACTCATTCGAGGTTAATTTGTTGTTTTGCTTTCCTGTTCCCAGTTTTCTGGTTGTATCTCGTCGTGGACGATGGTGTCGGGCAAGCGCTCGAGCCCTACGAAGTCTCACTCCGTTGGCTCTGGCTTGCCCCCGCGTCTGCGGTCTGTTCCTGAACCCCTACAGGGTGATGGAAAGAAACCCGGAAACCGGAAACAGCCTGTCAAGTCGTCTGACGCCCCAGTGGCTGGGCCCTCATCTGCTCTTTTGGAGGGTCTTATACCCGCTTTCGCGGCGAAGGATGCGCTCGTAAACGAGTTGGAGGCTCAAGTTCGTGTGCTTGAGGCTCAGACTGCTGTCATGAGGAGTTCTCATGAAGCACTCGTTTCCGAGGTCGACACACTTCGTTTGAAGGTTGACGCAGCCCTCAACGGAGGTGTATCAGATGATCTACGTATTTTACGGAAGGATGTTAATGCACTCTTGGAGGTTCTTCAAGGATATCCCGGTTGCACCGAGGAGGTCAATACGAAGTTCATTCGAATCCTTGGCCGTCTTGAGACCTTAGAGGCCACCATCCGTGAGGATGACGGCCCTGCTGCCGCCTCTGCGGGAGTGTCTCGTGGTACACGTGACCGGAAGTTCGGGAAGAGTCGCTCTAAGAAGAGGAACGTCGACGAGTATGACTCGGACTCGTCACAGTCTTCTGGTATTTCAAACCGCTCAGCGGGTTCCTTATCATCGAGCTCGTCAAGTGACGGTGAACGTCGCGCTCGTTCTACGCGTTCGCGGAGTTCTACGTCCACCTATGGTGTTGTTGGTACCCGGAAACGGGGGCGAAAGCATTCAGGTTTGAGGGCACTGGAGCCGACGAATCCCTTGTTCAAAAGGTTGTTATCTTACCGGTATTACCGTTTGGAAGATTCAAGTCTGAATCGGACGCCCCGTGGCACGGGTAAGGTGAAGGACTGCATCAAACGCATGTCCTTAACCTTTCGCAACCAGTTGTTCACTGAGGAGGATCCCATTCTGGTGCTTGACTTTCTTTCACGCTTTGTAGCAGAAGCTGACATCCTCGGCATGAGTGAGGGGCAAGCTTATGTTGCCTTACCGTATTTTCTACGTGGACTCGCTGAAGATCAGTATAACTCTGTAAGAGGTTCATCTCGCGCCTCTGAAGGAGGGGTCACCTGCTGGCCCGAAGCAGTGCAGTATTTGTTGCGCTCGTATGCGACAAATACCTCTATCGAGGAAGCAATCACCGCGTTGCGGGAGACGAAACAACGCCCGAAGGAGTCGGAAACCGAGTACTCGGTACGCCTGAATAAGGCATTCCACCGTTGTGGCAATGTTTACTCCTCAAACGAGCGCTGTACGCTGTTTATCAACGGATTGAATCCGGCTGTTCGTACTCTGGTTGCCCAGCGACGGGAAGACCGGAAGAAGACTACCTATCTGGAGTTAGTGCAGTACGCGAAGGCGGAGGGAGACGCCTTGCGCGCACGCACCGGATACCGGGTTTCAACCAAAGCGTTGCACCTCGAAGGAGGGTCGTCATCAGCCTCACTGCTACCGCAGGACTTTTCTGGCCACGATGTGGATAACTTACATCTCGCACAGATGAACCTGGGTTCTATTCCGACTACGGAGTTGCCTTCTACTTCAGAAGCCTCGTCGAAGACGGAAGATGCGCTGCTTTACGCAGACCGTCCACGCGTTCGCGGTCCTCAACTAACCTATTCAGGGAGTTGTTACCAGCGACCTGGTTGGGTAGACCCGCGAACGGTGAAGTTCCAAGACCCACGGAGTTCCGGAAGACCGCCCCTGATCTGTTTCACGTGTTACAACCACGGTCATGCAGCTCCGAGCTGCAACCTCTCGATGAGGGAAATGCCCACGGTTGTGGCGAATTTTGAAGCGCTGACCCCCGCCGAACAGGCGTCAGTGCCGGTAACCGCATATCTGCGTGCGAAGGCTGAGTACCCCCGTAGGGTGTCTGCTGCAGAATTGGCTGCGTTACTGCACTCTGGTTCGACCCAGGTCAATGTTTCACCGGCTCAAGCCGTGGCGGCAACCGCTGCTGCGGGTAGTTCTGTCGCTGTTCCACAGGAATCTGTGAAGAGGCCTGCTGCACAGGACGCCGTTCCCGTTAGAACGGATGGAACTCAGTTAAACTGAGTACGGGAGTCTCCAATGGAGAGGCGCCCGAGTCGAGGTCTACGGCGCCCGAGGCGTCACCGCCTCGCTCCCAGGTCAGAATCCTTTCGAGGAAACAGACCGTCTTAGACGTGGACTCTACCACCATTGGTGTGCTACGTCGCCCGTGGATACGGTTCAGGAACAACCAGATCCCGGATCGAGTCATGCTAATGGCCAAGCGAAACTACAAAATATTTGCTGACCTTGTCCTATCTACCCAGTATATGGTGCGTCATCTCTCTGTCTTAGATACAGGTGCTGGCCCCAACTTCATTGTGGAGTCGTTACTACCGCCGGAAGCCCGTTGTCGAATCCGCCATGGACCCGTCATGGACGTGGCAGATGCTAACAATAACCCGTTACAAACGGTCGGAATGGTTTCACTGATTGTCAGGATTGGTAACTGCATCGAGCAGGTAGAATTCATCGTCTGCAAGACGTTCGGTGCCCCTGTCATTCTAGGGTGTGACTTCTGCCACAGATATGTCGAAGCCATACGACCGCGTGCGCGTGAAGTGGAAATGGAAGATGGTTCGGTTGTACCGATTGTTCGTCGCTCATTACGCCGAGCGTCAGCTAAGCTGGTACCACTATCGGCTCCTCTACAGGATTCCTCACCTCCGAAGCAGTCGCCGAAGCTCCGCGTAGCGCGTCCAATTTCTATTCCGCCAGAATCCCAGGTTTGGGTTGATGTTACTGCCGCACCGCGTGGTTTGCGAGTTTTTCAACCATTGAACTCGTTATACGAGAAGTATCAGGTCGCGTTAGCGAACGGAGTTGTTCAAATCAACAGCGAACATCCCTTTCGGGTTCTGTTAGCCAACTTTGGCAAGAAACCCCAGTATCTGGTGAAGAACCAAGTAATTGGAACTGTACTACCGCACCCTACGGCGCTTATCCCTACAAAGGTAACTGCCGCCGAGATGCTCGGAATTGCTGAAGAACGCACTGGTGTGCTTCACCCTAAGGAGGGGGAGGGGGAACCGTCGCGCTCGTCTGCGCCGGACCCGTCTCAGACGGTTGAACAAACGAATGACTCGGAAGTTAGGACCGTTCCTACGAGTTATGACAAGATTGACCCTATCAAGGAGTTAGAAGAATTGAATCTCGGTCATGTACCGGTTTCACACCGTGAGAAGTTGCGCAACATGTTGCGAGAGTTTACACCAATGTGGAATGGTTCCCTCGGAGAGGTTTCAACTACGGAACACCGGATTGACCTCCTGCCGGAGACCAAGCCGATTGCTCAGCACCCTTACAGGGCAGGCCCGAAAGCACGGGAAGAGGAAGAGTTTCAGATCAACAAAATGCTCCGCGCGGGCGTGATAGAACCGGCTCAGTCGCCGTGGGCATCTCCAGTTGTACTGGCTCCGAAACCCAATGGGTCCTGGCGCTTTTGTATCGACTATCGTCGCTTGAACGATGTCACCGTCAAAGACGTGTACCCCATACCTCGTATGGACGAGTATATCGACTCGCTTGGCGATGCTACTGTGTTCCCCACTTTGGATGCAAACTGGGGTTACTGGCAAGTAACAGTTAGACCGGAAGACCGTGACAAGACCGCGTTTGCCTGTCATTCAGAACTATACCGCTTTAAGCGTATGCCGTTCGGATTAACGAACGCCCCCGCTACGTTTCAGCGTGCTCTGGACATTTTGTTAGCTAGCTTCAAATGGCGGAGTTGATTGGTACACCTCGATGACATCATCGTGTTTTCCAACAGTTTGGACGATCACCTCAAACATGTTCGGGAGATAATGACCGCTTTGCGGGATGCTGGAATTACTCTCAAATTGAGGAAGTGTGAGTTTTTCACTGGCCCAGTGAAGTATCTGGGCCATGTCATACGTCCAGAACGGTTACTGATCGAGGAAGCCCGCGTGAAGTCCCTCAAAGAGGCGAAGCACCCCACTACACAGACAGAGCTACGCTCCTTTCTGGGGCTATGCAACGTTTATAGACGGTTCATTTCTCGCTTCGCGAAGATCGCGGGACCGCTCAACGAACTCCTGAAGAAGGGACAACCGCCCCAAATTGGGACCACTTACCCCCACTCAAGTGGAGGCTTTCAACTCTCTTAAAGACGCTGTTACCACGGCACCCGTGTTAGCGTTACCGAAGAACGGGTTGCCGTACACCGTGGATACGGATTCGAGCGATTATCAAATTGGCTGCGCTCTCTTTCAGACTACACCCGAAGGGGAACGCAAACCAATTGGCTATTGGTCTCGTACACTCAACGTGCACGAACGCAATTTGTCGGTATCCGAGAAGGAGTGTCTCGCCATGGTGTGGGCTTTGCAGACTCTACGACCATATCTTATGGCTGTGCACTTTACCGTCAATACGGATCATTCCGCCTTGCGTTGGTTAATGTCAGTCACGGAGCCTTTCGGACGCTTAATGCGTTGATATCTTCGGCTTGCCGAGTTTGACTACGAGGTCACCTATAAGAAGGGTTGTTTAAACGCGCAAGCTGATGCTCTTTCACGTCTAGGAACGGAAGGTGAAGCTTTACCAGTCGATGACGAGGATGAAGATATCACCTGTTTCCTCATGGAGGAGGGTGATGAAGACTACGACATCGTGTCGGACGACATCTGTGATGATTTGCTGGTCGCAGACGGTGAAGACCCGGAATCCGGTACATTCGTCCCCATTACTCCAGAAGAGCTGGTGCGGGAACAGCAATCTGACCCGTTCTGTATGAGGATACGCGCCCAAATTAATGGTGGTGCTAACATCCCGTTCGGGGTCAACACACAAGGTTACCTCGTCAGAGTGGTTCGTTCTACCCCACAGATTGTGGTTCCTCACTCCTTACAAACAAGGGTATTGCATCTCTCGCATCACTCGCGGATGGCTTCCCATCCGGGTGCTAAGCGGTTATACACGACACTGCGTCGGGATTTCTACTGGCCCGCGTTAGCGTTTGACTGCTACACCACCGTGAAGGAGTGTACACATTGTGCTCGCGAGCGAGTTAAACAGCGTCGCCATGCGAAGAAACTAACATTTTTCCCCGCAAGGGCGCCGTTGGAGTTTATTGCCATCGATATACTCGGTGAGTTCTTGCGTACTTCCCGAGGAAAGCGGTTCTTACTCGTTATTACGGATAGATTCAGTAAGCTAGTCCGGACAGTTCCGTTGAAGTCGATTACAGCACGCAGTGTTGCGGAGGCATTCGTTCGCCATTGGGTTATGGTCTACGGTCCCCCGGTCAATCTCCTCTCAGATAATGGTCCGCAGTTTACTGCACGTTTCTTCCAGGATGTCTGTCGGATACTCGACGTGAAGAATATCTTCACGACGACGTATCATCCCCAATGCAATGGGCAAGTCGAACGGTTTAACCGGACAATGCTCTCCGCGTTGCGGGCTTATACTGTTGAACACCCGAAAACTTGGGATCCCTACACGGATACCGTGACGTATGCGTATAATACGCAAGTTCACAGAGTAACTGGTTTATCGCCCTTTGAGCTCGTGCTCTCACGGACACCACCGCCAGTTGCGGTTGAACCATCAGCAAAGCTGGATACGTCACCGTCAATACGGGATCACTACTTGCAATGGAAGCAGTGTTTATCCGTAATGGTACCTGTCGCCAGGTCGTTAATGGCGAAAGCACAACACGCTTACAAGCGGAACTTTGATGCCCGGGTACGGAGACCACTACCGCCACTGAAAGTGGGAAACCTCGCCTTTGTCAGGAAAGAGTACTACAACTCTGAAAAGGAGCGGCGCCACAAGCTTTCACCCATCGCTGATGGTCCATACCGCGTTATTAGCGTGATTACGGACACAGTCGTACTGGAAGTTGGCGACGCTCATGAGCGTTTCTCCCGCGATCGCGTTGTACAGGGCCCAACCGTGCACACGGAAGTCGTTTCGGATTCACAGCAGGAAGCTGGACAGACACAGAACCGAGAATTCTCGTCGCAGAACACTACACTTACTGTGGGGCTTCGCAACCCTGCAAGGGGTCTCGCAGAGGTACCGATTATATCGTCCCAAGCCGAGATATCGCAACATACACCGCTAGTGAAATCGCGTTTCACAGCGTCTATTACACTGTCAACAGACGTGATGACTGCTCCCCGTAACGCTCCACCTAAGGAGTGGGAGGAGGATTCACGCGTCGTCGCGGAGAGTGAGTCACCGGTGTCGCTACCGTCGCAGCACCGTGATTCACGGGAAGATAATGAAGAAGAGGCGGAGTCGCCTCAGGACACCGTCGAAGACGTAGTTGCTACGGACACCACTGTCAGTGGGAGGGATCACCCGCTGTCGCGTGTTGAGGCCACGAAGGACGCGCTGCAGTCGGCCGCTGTCGCGCAGAACTCCGCGGAGGATGCGCAACCTTCTACGAAGGATCGCGACCTTTCTGAAGGATATCGCACGCAACGAACGGACTCGAGGTTGTCCCAGGATACTGGTATCGCTCACCCGCTGGGGGAATTGTCACCAGAACACGCGCCCATCGCCTCGTCGGCGCAGGACGCGGAGCATGCTCTCGTTCGCGACGTTACCACGGCAAGGCCGGAAGTTGATCAAGAACACTCGACTTCTCGGCAGAGTGAGGCTACAGCGAAGCTTGATACTGTATCACGGAGTATTCCGGACGCACAGTCGCCGCAAACCGTCGCTGACGACCGCCACATACCGCCTTCGCGGGCGCGCACTAAAGAAGTCACGGCAGATCCCGGTACCTTAGACACTGCAGAGCAGAAAGAAGAGGAGACGCTCGCTGAAGCGAAGATCACACACCCCGGTTCGGGTAACGGTAGTGTACCGTTGCACCCAGCCGTGGGGAAGTCTCAAGTCGCACGTCATGACGTTTCGCTAAGTCATGACGGTGCACCGCTCGCTGGAGATACGGATTACAGCCCTGATTTAGGGAAAACGCACACTGCAGCTGCAGGAGCGCTTGCGCACCACAAACCTTGGGGTGCGCAGCGCGCGCCACACAATGGGCCAATCACAGCTCGTGGCAGTGGCACCACCGCGAACCGTCGCGTGTCGTCACGTGAACCGGCACGTGCCGTGGTGAACAATTCGCCTCCGCGTCCGCCTTCACCATCAGGACGGGAACTACCGCGTGAACTAGCCGTTCGCGGACCCGCCGAAGCGGCGAAGCTGCTTGAAGAAGCCCGGAAACGGGAAACGAACACTCAGCAGAGGGCAATTCTACCGCCGAAGGCGTCAGGAGAAACTCACAGCACCGCTGGTGACGAAGTTACGGCACCGCCGCAGCGCGCTGACCACCCTTCGCAGGAAGAGCTCGAGCGGGACGTATACTCGAAAGAGTTCGTCGTAGACCACATCATGGGACACAGTTGGAACCCGAAGGGGTATGTTCAGTACCAGGTACGCTGGTATGGCTATCCGCCGTCGCGGGATTCGGACGAACCCGTGGAGCACTTACCCCTATCGAAGATCGTGCAGTACCATCGTCGAACTAACACGGCGTTGCCGGCTAACCTACATCAAGCGATGGTCGGATAACACACGTCGTTGGAGACGGAGGCTTATCGCGTACCGCGCACGAACGGTCCTACGAACGACAACACTCAATCGAGGAACACTGCGACAACCTCCAGAGGAGTACTGTACCGCTACTCGCGTGGTGAGGAGACACTCTAGGGAGAGGAAAGTTGAAGTCCGAACAGTTATGCCCTCAGGAAGAGGAGACGATAGATACACTCGAAAGAGGAAGAAGACTCTATGAAGAGGAAAGGAAGCTCAGAAGAGAAAGAAGAACTCTATGAAGAGGAAATGGAAACTCGTAAGAGGAAGAGCACCCCGAAAGGGAGAAGTTATGAAGTATGTACCTTGAGAAAGGAAAGAAGCCTTGAAGTTAAGAGAAGTCGCAGTTTTACTGGTTATCGTAACTATGTTGCGGCTCGCTACTCGAGCCCGCAACTGCCTAGCTAATGGGTATTACCCAGGGGAGGACTCCATGGAGAAGAAGTTGCACGAGTTACTCGGAACTAGGCTGATTGTTGAGCTGCGCAAAGAGAGCATCGCGCATTTGCAAAACGTCCTCCGACGCTCCGTCGGAAGCACCAGCCTCGCTGAGGAACTGAGCAATCACGGCAGCCCGTACTTCATCAGAGATACCCGCGTTCGCGGCTTCGTTCGGCGCAGCCGACGCCGCCATCGCAGAATGGGCAGCACTCTCTTCTGGAGTCGAGACAACCACTGGTGTGGGTACAGGAACCGCTTGAGGCGCAGAAGGAACATTCACCGCGTCCGAAAAGGCCGCGTTAGCACCCGCTTGGGGACCTGGAACTGCTGAAGCAAGTACTGTCCCCTCCATCGGAACTACCGCGAAGTCGTCGTCGCCGTACTCGTCACCGTCATCGGGAGCGTCGTCAACTATGATGTTCTGGTCCCCAACACGGTGGAAGAACTCATCAGTTATGATGAAGCCCGTAGGGTGCCCCGGAGGGATGACTCGCTCGGCGTTCCGAAGGAGCTCCACCTCGGCGTTGGTAATCGGCACCCGTGTCCAGGGGTCGTAATAGATGTAATCACCCGACAGTGGGGACCTGCGACCCGGAGACCGATCAATAGCGGAATCGCCTTCGTCCCGCGCGCTCTGCGAAAGAGGAACCTGACTCCAGTCAACGCCATCGATCACTCGCAAGAGGCACATGACTTTCGAGAAGTTCCCATTACCGCCAAGCGGGATAGTGAGATCCAAGGCTCGGATGAGTTGCCGCAAGCGCGGGGGAATGAACCGCAGTCGATACTGGTCATATACCTCGTTGAGGAGATACACCTCTGTTCGCGCCGCCCACTCCGTGAGGACAACGCTCCACCATCCCGTAAACGGGTTTGTCACGAGCCTACTACCCACATACGTGAGACAGGGGAGGAGTTCCACGTAACAGCCAAGGCAGACCTCCACGGACGCCCACACAAAGGGGAGAGGAACATATCTCCCACGCATGTGGCGCGGACGAATCCGGTTTGACTCCGTGTTTTGATACGGGATAAGGTAACCCCATCGGGAGCGGGCACGTCGTTCGGGACGGATCATTGTTTGAAGGTAGTTAGACCACGGTACGCGTGGGAGATATCGAAGTTCTGCACGCAGAAGCGGACGGGTCCAGCACAGGAGATCCTGGTGAACGGGGACGTTCTGGTAACGCTCCACCACAGCGGCGAGCCGGGCAAGATTCTCTCCATATTGGATTTCGCCGAGTGTTCGGAAGAAGGCCACGTCGAAACGGAAGTTCGCCGGAATCGGGCGCTCTGAGTACGTGCGAAACATGCGCATGTGCGCTACGCGAACCATGGCCGCTCGGGCGGAGTTGTGCGACTGACAACGATGGTGGACGAGCGCGTTTGTAGGCACGGTAATACGGTAATGCCAGTCGAACGTCACCGTCATCCAGACGTGCACGCCTCCTGGGAGGTGACCACTGCCATCGGCATACGCCTCGACGAGGGAACGATTGGTCACGCCTTGCGGATGAAACCACGGAGCCCGTAAGAACGGTGTGGGATTGCTGCGAGGGTCGACGTTGTCGAGTTCGTCATACGACGCCCACGCGCTCGCATGCGGGTCGACTAGGGGTTGGACCGGGACAGCAGGAGCGATCCAGTTCCACTGCGGTACAGACGCCGGGGGCGGAAGTTGACCACCCGTCTGGGGAAGAGAAGCCGTGTGAAATCCCGGATTGACCGGTTGCGGAAACGGAACGCCAGCGGAAGACGGCTGTGGAAGAGGCACTCCAGAGGAGGAAGGGTGTGAAGGCCCAGCGAAGCCACCAACTTATTGGTTCCGAGACCCGCCAGGCGGTTGGTTGCTACCCTGATTCGGGTTTGGCATGGCGGGAAGCGCGCGAGGAAGAGACGAAAGCGCTGGAAGCGAGAGAGAAGGGAGAGCGCGCCAAGGTATCGGAGGAGACACTACCGCAGTACGCATGGAGAGGGGTTGACCGGAGTCGCAGTTAGAAGAGACCGGCGAGCCTGGATAGGAGACCGTCATGCCGACGTGCTTAAATACACTCCAGAGGAGGAAAGCGAAACCGCTCGCGTGGTCGTCTCGCACCCTAAGGAGGGGGAAATGTAGTGCAACGCGATTGCGGGATTCCTTCGCTGATGCGATTCATAACATGCACGGCGATGTCGGGAGGTGGTGGCACACAGTATGAGTAACTGGTGAGATCAGCCCATTCTTGGGTATACTTAAAATTAGAATAAGTGTTATGATGTGCACGGCCTAGCCGGTGGGTCACACACGTGTGGGAAGTTTGCACCCATTAGTAGGGGTATTTTAGATGTCTATTCTAGATATTTTCGCTACAGCGCTTGACAGTGGGTTGGCACTCTACACTACTTGTAGGTTGAGCTGCACCCATTGTCAGGGAAGTAAACGAGCCAAACGAGTGTTCGGCTCTAATGTTTCACCCTTGGAGACCGATATCCTCCTCCCGGAGAGTCGACATCTTGTGCAGGGTTCATCATCCGCCTCGCGGCATCATTAACACCACTACCGCTTTCGCGTGTTTACTTTGTGTGTGTTTTCTTTATTTCTGTCCCTGTTATACAGGTAGCACTACTTGGTGTACCGGTGCATACCGTTCGTGGCTCGACACACTCGCGTGGGCCATTAACGCTCTCGCGTGTCATCGCCACACTCGTGGGTACCGCGTGCTACGCACGTGACGCTACTGCCGACTTTTGTCGTGTGTTCTTTACCGCTGGACGCGTCTTCTTCGCCGCTTCGCTCCCTCCATTACTTGGGAAGGGTCGACCCGGGTCTTACACCCGGCATTGCCGTGTCGTACCTGTGGGAGCGCTCTACTGCTGTGCTCGTCTCTTGAGAGAGGGTCTGAACCGCCTTTGCGTGTCTTTCCCCATCGCTGGGTTTTGCACAACAGTGGTATATAGTATAATCTACAAACAGGCCTGGGCGCCTAATGTTTGTGTAAAGAAACCTTCGGTTTGCGTGCGATACTGCGAAGAGCACAATGCTGGGGTATCCCGTGTAACACCAGTATTCATAGTATTGCTCTTCTGTACACATTGTCCAGGGAATATGAGTGCCATCTATTGAACCGACACGATAGGGCAAGTCGCGTATTTCTTGAAACCCATTCATTACCTACGCAAGTTCGGTCTCGAGACGTGGAAGTCCAACCCTGTCGTTGAATGTCAAACGAATGGAACGGCTCACGTTCTTTATATCACGATTGACTGAACTCTTTTGTATTCCTAATTGGGAAGCTACAGCTTTGCAAGGTGCCCCACCCATGTACCTGAACACAAACGCTATCCAAATGGCAGTTAGCAGTGGCCCTTTGAATTTCGTCTTCTGCTTAGTCAACTGATCGTTAAGTACAGTTCAAAGCACTTCACAAACTGTTCTTAATACGCGAAATAGGACTCTCCATGCGCCGCTTTCAATGAAACTAGGCGTGAGCGCGTAATTGAAGAACCACGACCTATCGTTTATTGCATGGATCCAGGGCCGTCGTTGCGATGTTCGCTGTAGTAAATTGAGCCTTACGATGAACTCCTGGTGGTCTGCCATTGCTGGTTGCTGTGTGGAGTTCCAAGATGTAGATTACGTGTGCTTTGATTGGCTGCCGTTGGCTTTCTAATTTTTATCTAGTAGATTTTGTACCATAAGTAGTATAGATAGTACACGTGATGCACTGCGTTATAGTGCACCAGTCCTGAGGTTGAGGCGCCTCGCGGACAATACGTAGGCCGCTCGAGCTGCGCCTCCCTTCTGTGGTAAAGCAAGAGACCCCTTGGCAACTATATGACCCCATAGGTTAGCAAGTACCAAAGACCTTAAGGTTTTTAAGCCATCGCTACGTCGCTCGCCGCTTCCTATAAGCACGACCGATAGCTCTCGTCCATTGCACATTTTCACCAGTGGTCTCGCCGTTGGCTCCTCTCCCTTTGGACAGTTTCTCCCGTGGTTAGTAAAGTGCTACTTTACTACATTTCTGGTCTCCCAACCTAAACTTCTGCACGTAAGTGGTGAACGACCTCTAAAAAAGACGATTTACCAAAATTCTACGATTGGATCTAGACGACCGCCGGACTTGTAACACAAGCAACCGCCATCATGGATAACAATCAACCCATTCAAAAAGACCCTCGTATACTTGTGGCTCAAGCCATCAGAACTCCTCCACCGCTCTCGCCGGTCCCTCCGGCGACAGCTTAAGTGACCGTCGGAGTACCCGCTTGCAGCCACAGAGGTTAACCTTCTCACACCAGTGGACAATCCCGAGAGGATTAATCGTGACGCCTCTTTGGCCGGAAGACTCCGAGAACGGCTCGACGAGTACCGCTCGCAACTCAACACACCACAGGCAGCACCGCAAAAAACCGTTGGTTCCGTAACTACCGATGGAATTGCCGATGTCTTATGGCCTAGGGTTCGAGAGATGCTCGACGCTCGACTCGAAACCCTTGTGAAACTCCGAGTTTCCGTCGCTTACGCTGAGCACGCCGACCATCTGGCTGAACGTGTTCTACCAAAGGTTCTCGAGTCCAACGCTTTCGTGGACTCGCTTGCCTTAGGTATTCGCCGTAAGATGATTCGCCAGGTACGCTCGCCGCTCTCCGTGGATGAAATTCAAATTAATCCATTGGTATCTGTATGGCAACTCCATTCCGAACCACCCGGAGCAGCTGCTTTGCCAGCCCATCGCCGGGTTCAACCAAAGGTAGACCAATCGGGGGCACGTCCAGGGGACAACAGAGACGTCTCTCGGCAAGAAGGCCTAATGGCCGTGCCACCCGTGATATACACCGGGGCCTAGGGCCCCCGAGCAACCATTGGTTTAGAGGCTGAAGATGAAGAGCCGCCATTGGAAGCTAGAAGTTCTGATCGTAAGATAAAGAGAAGTAGAAGAAGCAAGAAGTCGAAGAACCAGAGAAAAAGCCAGAGGAACTCCAGCAGTAGCGAGTCCGATTCGGATTCGTCGAGTTCCAGTGGCTCAGAGACGGATGAGGCGGCCGTTCGACGCCTCAAGCCGTTGGTAGCAACCAATGAACTCTTCAAGAGGGTATTGGACTACCGCACGTATCGCCTGGCTGATCGGTCAGCGCGATACTCTAGCTCGGTGGCCAAAAAGGTGGCTAGATGGGTCAAATGGGTGCAGCTAACCATAACGGAAAAGATTTCGGTATCCGACCCTATTTCTATCCTTAGGTTTCTCAGTCTGTTACGCATGGCCTGTGATCAGAACGGCGTCCATGAGAGTGCCGCTCTGTACCTTTTTCAGTTTCTCCCCCATGGGCAAGCGCACGACCATTTGGCTTCTAAAATCTCTGGAACTATGAACCCCGTCGATGCAACCGATCGGCAACTCTTTAGGTCTTATCCGGAGGTTTTGCACTACCTTCTAGAAACATATGCGACGAATGATGTCATGATGGACGTCCATCAGAAAGTTATATCTTACAGGCAGGGTTCGAACGTAACCGGGAAAGATTACGCCGACCAGCTTTGGAGAAGGGCCTATAGGTGTGGGAATGTGTTCTCCGAAAACCTGCTGAAGCAGCATTTCATCGCTGGATTGCTGCCTGTCATTAGGACGCACGTTTCAAATCACCATATGGACCATTCGAACCTCTCGTACAGGCTGTTGGTGAATTATGCAGAAAGTTACCGAAAACCCTATAGAACTTCCCGCCGGTCAACTGATAATGACACCAGAGGAAGAGCGACACCTCTCCGGAAAATCTCCTAGGCCCATATGGTGGAGAGTTTAGAGAGCAGTGCCTCAGGTTTCTAGGAGAACGACGGAAACGTTCTTGCAGTTTCCTTTGGTTCAGCTTCCTCAAGCGCCCCCTCCATACCGTCGACTGGAATAACAACTCCTTTTGAACAGTCTACACCGAAGTATTCTCTGATCCAACCTCGAAGGGATGTCTTCCAACGCTCCCGTCATGCATGCTACAATTGCCTGTCAACGGTTAGTACATGCGATTGCATGAAGTTCTTACCGAAGGAAACGAAGGGCAAACTCATGGCCTTGAGGAAAGAGAATTACCCAGCCCGGCGATCCGAAGGAATGTTCGTCCGTCAGGCTCCGCGGTATACGTCGTCTCCTGGCAGGTCGAGGTACGCCCCACCATTGGAAACGCCTGCCAAGGCTCCAACGGTTAATGCAGTTTCGAATCCAGTGGATGATGCCAGCTCAGAACACCAGACGGATGTTCCAGGAGAAGTGCAGGCAAGTGGTCACGCGTACACCACCGGGTGAAAAACTCAGTTGGAAAACGCGTAGAGGAGCGGCTTGAGGCGCGGCGTCCCTCTCAGGATTCTAGCCTCACCGCCTAAGGGGAAGAAATTTGTCCAAGGGAATTTCAGAAGCCTTCGGATACTCAACCGTCGGTGCCACCAAAAGAAGACAGAAGTTTGGCACAATGGTGTGACGAACTGGACAGCGAAGCGGATTCTACAGTATGTATCCTACGGAAAGAGAATTACAAAGTAAGACACACCATTGGGTTAACTGCCTCAAGGTCACGGGTCGTTACCAGCGTCCTGGACACTAGAGCAGCGCCAAACTTGGTCCACCCAAAGGTTTTACCGGCTGGTTGGGAGGACGAGGTGAAGGTTAGAAGGACTCCAAGGTAACTGATGCATCAAAGCGACCAATGTATATTAAAGGAATCATTCCACTCTGCTAACATATTGGCGACCTTCGGGTCCGAACTTGGTTCCTTCTTTGTCCTACCTTAGGTATCGAATGTCTCCTTGGGACGTCCTTCATCGACCGATACGTGAAGGCAATCTACCCCGGTCTTCGGAAGGTTTCCTTTTACCGCACCCGTCCAGTGGCGATTATCGGTTCCAATTCTGGTCCCGACGCCAACCCATGTCGCCCTCCGCTGGCGAAGAATACCGTTTCGAATAAGATTCGGTTATCAAGGGCGATAATGATACCGCCCATGACGCAGATTGCCGCTCTGGCTCACTGCGAAACAGCTGGTCTAGTGACGCTTCAGGATCATCCGAAGACGATTCAGCGTCACCTTTCTTTAATGGCCAATGGAATCATGGATTGCAGACCGAAGGTTCCCTTCTTGGTTAACATGAGCAACTTCCAGGACCGCCCGGTAGTTCTACCAAATGGTACTGTTATTGGTATTGCACTGCCAGCTCCAATGGCTATCATGAAAGCCTCATAGGAGAAACTCACCCCTAATGAAGACGAGGACGTCGAGACTTGGAAGGGGGAGGTAAACCTTGGCAAGGAATTTGAATAGTACCGCCCGCAGGTTATCGAGCTTCACCGAGAATTCAAATCCATGTGGTCAGGCCAATTGGGAGAGATTCGGGCTACGAAACACCGAATAGATCTTAAGGAAGACACTAAGCCGGTGTACCAACACCCGTACCATACAAACCTTAAAGAACGCGAGAACGTAGCGGAACAACTGGCAGAGATGCGTAACGCCAACGTCATCGAGCCAGCCACGCCACACGAATCCCAATGAGCAAGTCCTTTCGTTCTCGAGGCGAAGAATGACCGGTCCGTAAGGTTTTGTATTGACTACCGAAGGCTGAATGCGATGACGAAACGGGACAGTTATCCAATTCCAAAAATGGATGATTACCTGGAGTCCTTAGGCGAAGAAACGGTATTCACCACGCTAGATGCCAATTGGGGTTATTAGCATATACCATTGGAGGACGACGCGAAGCCCCTGACGACGTTCACAACCCATCAAGGTCTATTCCGTTTCACACGGATGCCATTTGGCTTGATGAACGCTCCGACGACTTTCCAACGGACGATGGATATAATCCTATCTAGGGTCAAGTGGAAGTTTGCCTTGGTTTATCTGTATGACGTAATTATATTTTTGAAGACCATTCGGGAACATTTCAACCATGTGAGGTCAATTCTGAAGATCCTCCGTGAGGCTGGAATAACTCTGAAGCTGCCGAAGTGCTTCTTTTTCCAGGCCTCAGTAGATTACCTTGGCCATTTGGTTCGTCCTAGAGAGCTTCAGGTTCCCAAGAGGACTACAGACGCAATCCGACTGGTTAAACCACCGCAAACTCGTACGGAGTTGTGTTCTTTCCTTGGGCTTTGTAACGTCTATCGCAGGTGTGTCCAAGGGTTCTCAAAGATTGCGGGACCCCTCAACGAAATGCTCAAGAATAGTACGCCATCGTAATTTGACTGCCTGACGGACGAACAGTATGAATCGTTTCAAACCTTGAAAGATAAGCAACTGAATCGTCCCGTGCTGGCATTACCAAAGCCGGATAAACCATACATTTTGAACACGGACGCTTCCGATGGACAGATTGGATGTGTTCTCCTACAAGAACAGGAGTCGCCAAAGAACTATCCACCTATTTGTTACTGAAGTAGGACTCTGGACAGCGCCGAACGGAAGTACAGCACGACCGAAAAGGAATGTCTTGCCATTGTTTGGGCAGTACTGACCTTGAGGCCATACCTCGAGTTAGTTCGATTTACCATCAGGACAGATCATCACTCCCTCTGCTGGCTCTTGAACATTACTGATGCGTCCAGCAGGCTAGCAAGGTGGCGGCTACGGCTGTCTGAGTTCGAATATGATGTAACCTACAAGCCGGGAGTGAAGCACCAACTGGCTGATACACTGAGTCGCATCCTTACCGATGGAGATGACGATACTCCTTTTGCATGACGAAATACCCACGCCAAACCTCTAAGGATATGAGACAGATTCAGAGGGTGACTTCCTGGTAGCAACGGTACAGTGCCCCGATGGTGACATTGACCAAGAAGAGGTTTGCTTGGTGGACTGGTTACAGGAATGCCAGCATGAGGAACTGAACCTAGAGGCTAATACGATCGTGCCAGAAGAAAAGTAGCTGCTTCCAATCACATTAGAAGATCTCCTACACGCTCAGAAGACGGATGAATTCTGCCAAGGGAAGGCACACCTGGTTGGGACTAAGGGATGCCTGTTTGACTTAAACCGCTTCGGATTACTCTGCCGAAGATCCCCGTTATATGGTTCTATCCAGAAGGTCATTCCCAAATCCCTGCAGGCACGCTTTCTCTACCTCGCACACTACCCGCGGTTTGCTCGTCATCCCGGAGGCACTCATATGTACTAGACCCTTAGGAAGCACTTCTACTATCCGTTTATGGCTAACGACCTTTTGAAGACCGCAAAGACCTGCGCCTCCTGCGCAAAGGTTCGTGGAAGTCGAGCTCGCCATCAGGCTAAGCTTAAGTTATTTCCAGCGGTCGAACCAATTGAATTCATTGCAATGAATATCCCTGGGCAACTTCCAAAGTTGGTACACGGCAACCAGTTCATCCTAGTTCTCACCGACAGGTTTACCAAAACCACAAGGGCTATCCCGCTAAAGAACACCACGGCAACGGATGTAGCGATAGCGTTCCTTACGCATTGTGTTTATCCTTATGGTTTACCTCTTTATCTCCCGACGGATAATGGTAATCAGTTCGTGTCTAAGTTCTTATCACACGTCTGTGCTACCTTAGGTATCAAGCATCTCACTACGACGGCTTACCATCCGCAAACCAATGGTCAAGCCGAACGGTTTAACAAGACACTCATTAACCGTTTGGTACACTACACTGCTGAGCACCAGTTGGATTGGGACCACTACGTAGAACCATTGGTTTATGCTTACAACACTCAGGTGCATAAGTCCATGGTACCACTCCATACGATCTCACCCTGACTCGGCAGCCATTACCACTGGCAGTGGATGTGAAGACATCTTGGTTCCCTTAAAAAATCACCGAAGATATGACTCCTACGCAGGCTAAACGGTACGCCCGCCGGAGGATCGACCATATTCTCCACATGGCTAAAGCAACCTTGTCAAGAACCCAGCTCAGGTACAAGGTGGACTTCGATAAGTCTGTCCGCTCTTTGCTGTCTTTCAAGACTAGAGAGATGGTCTACCTGGATAGGGCACCATCGCAGAAACCATTGGATGACATGGAGCTGGCCTCCCGGAAGCTCTTGCCACGCTCCACTGGACCCTACAAGTATCTGCGATCGACTTGCCATACGGTTACTATCGAGCGCGACGGCCTTCAGGACACGCTCGCTATTGATCGCGTCTCTTCGGCCCCAGTGGTAACTGTCCCTCCTACGTCGGGTACACAGCAGACATTCAGTGGAATGGACGCGAGCCGTGAGCCTACTAACGGTCCTTCCATAGGAACGTCCTCTTCGGAACGGTCGAGTGCAACTGCACCTCCTACGGCTACGCCAAAGGTTGTCACTGCTGATCCAACCATGGGTACGGAAGCTTCCACAGCGGGCGATGACACCAACGGATTCGCTCCTTTCGACGAGATAAACCTTCCTGAGCAGGAATTCGAACCTCTGATTGACGGCCCCGCTGCCGAGGATAAGCGCCCTGCGCAGGTTGACACATCTTCTCCTTCAACCTTTGGCGCATTGGATACAATGGATTTACCAGAAGAGGCCTTAGTAAAGGAGTATGTCGTCGACCACATTGACTCGGCTGGTACCGATGACGACGGTAATGTCATCTACAAGGTCGGTTGGTACCGTTATCCACCGGAGTTTGATCAGTGGGAGCCACGGAAGCACATCCCGGAAAACTTCATCCGAAGGTTTTGGAAGCGCCGTGGCCAAACGGAGCGCGCCTTCAATGCTGGCGCGTACGACTTGTAGGACACTGCAAAACACTGTCCATGAAGGACACGAATGCCAACGGTTAACATGTCCAGCGGATGTTTTTGATATCCGCATTCCTAACTATCAACCTAACTGGCTAATTACGCTAACGCACTAAACCATTGACCTGCTTGCTGCGCGCGTGCCGCTTGCAAAGGGGCGCGGCGCGCCAAAAAATCCAATGGAAATTGCCTAAATTTGTCAAAACGGCTTCCCACTCGGGTTTCGGGGCCAAAACAAAGAATTGGCCGTATTTCGGCTTCTAGGGCGCGCAGAAACAAATCGACACTGGATTCGGAATCTCTGGAATGCGTTCATTTTGGCTTGATTTGGCCAATTTTTGCGGCAGGGCGCCGACCCAGCGCGCTGCGGCGCACGGCAACCAGTGACACAGTTCAAAAAAATTTGGTATTTACTTTATTTGATCACACCGCTGGCACTTCCGACGCCTTGGCTCGGAACAACACCTTTGGCGCTCCAAAAAGTTGGCAATTAATTTATTTGATCATCTCTGGCAGTTCGCGTGTGTCAAGCGCCGCCTGCGCGACGTACCGCCCGGTTGCTGGCAGTCCTTACTAACTAGTTAAGCCGATTGAAAACCCGTACGGAGCACGCGACTCTAAGAAGGGGGCGCAACGTTTGGAAGGACATATTCGCCTCTTTGTTTGCCGCATTGCCTCTTCTGCGGAACGGAACAAATTCGTGAGAGAAATAGTTCCACTGGAAGGAAGTAATATCACTTGAACAACCAGACCATCGGCCACATTTTTTTAAATCTCATGGAAACAATCCGTTGGCGTTACACTAACAGCTTTAGAGCCTACGGTGAATGGAGAGCCTTGGGAGGAACTTGAGATATCCAGGATCCTAATGAGAAACATGAAAGCTATCCACCAGGAGTCTCACCAATAGGAATCGTTTGCTTCTTCGTTAATTGCGGCAATGAACCAGTGGAAAGTCCGAACCAAAGGAGGTGGCAGGGAATGCGCATGCGGGAATCGCTGATCAAACGAATCGTTATTCCGATGGTTCGCGCTGTCCGAAAGTGCCTTTGAACGACCCAAGGGCAGGTGTTACTGAAAAGTGCAGACCTCTTTCTTACCATCCCATTGAAGACCGACCTGGCTGTTAGAGTACTCTATGGAGTACCCAATGGTCTTACTGACGGGTAGTTCTCCGATGGGGGATCATCAGAGCCAGATGTTGCTGTATCTGACCGCGAGGAAAAGCGTTGCCGTTCCGGAAATTCCCTACTATTGGCCAGTGGCGCATTGGATAAGCGAGAGTTAGACACCGATCGGTCTTTATCACGACCTGGAACTATGTGGCTCTAGAATCTGTCTCCAGAACGTACGACGCCCTTGCGACATATTCTTTTGGATTTCGATATGCTTTAACAACCACGGTGGGGAATCAATATTCGTTCACGACTTCGTCCTGTGATCAGTTCTCCAATGGCATGCGTCAATACCTTAGCCGTGTACTTGGCTGTCAGAAAGGCGGGTTTGGGTTTGGGTCTCCCAATGGTGCGCTTTCCTTCGTACTGCTCGCCACGACTTATACACCGTTGGTTGGTTGGTTGGAGATATCCGCATGTCACATGGGACTCCGAGAAGCTTGATCCACAATTTGTTCGCCAGCATGGATCATATTGGGCATCTCAATGGGACTTTCCCTAGATGGAAAAGTCTAAAGTGGGAGGTATGTAGTATATTGAGCCTTAAGATGAATTCCTGGTGATCTGTCATTGCTGGTTGCTGTGTGGAGGTCCAAGAGGTAGATTACGTGTGCTTTGGTTGGCTGCCATTCGTTTTCTAATTTTTATCTAGTAGTTTTTGTACCATAGGTAGTATAGACAGTACACGTAGTGCACTGCTTTATAATGTACCACTCCTGAAGTTGAGAAGCCTCGCTGCCGATACTTAGGCCGTTCTAGGTGCGCCTCCTTCCTGTGGAAAAGCAAGAGACCCCTTGGCAACTATCTGACCCCATAGGTTAGCAAGTACCAAAGACCTTAAGGTTTTCAAGCCATCGCTACGTCGCTCGCCGTTTCCTGTAGGCATGACCGATAGCGCCCGCCTTTTGCACCTCTTCACCAGTGGTCTCGCCATTGGCCCCACATCCTTTGGACAGTTCCTCCCGTGGTTAGTGATCCGTGCCACTATAATACATTCGCCGAGCTCCCGCGGTCAAAGCTTTTGATGCTGCTTTAGATATGTCATTGGTTAGTGCAACGGCACTGGCTTCTGTGTCTGTATCAAGCATTTAAATGGCCTGCTGAACGCAAACCAACGCGATTCTTCGTTGACGTTCATCCATGCCTAGTGCATGCTGAACTGTCCACAGCGTGGGGTCGCCTATGGAGTGCACCCAAATCGACCCGAATCGAGGACATGCTGTGGACAAAGACGCCGTGTCCTGTTGGGAAGAGATTACACACAAACGTTTTGGAGACTGGACAGAAAGCGACGTGGGATGCCGAGGTGTGGAAACAGCCTTAGGACATTTCTCCACCTGAACATTTCACGGTGCGTGCTGTCCAATACCCAAAAAACTGCACGTTGAATCTTACCAACAGGAAAGGGCGAATCTGGCCCAAGTGTGTCTACAGAACTCCCGATTTTCGGTGCGCTCCGAAAGCGACCCCACGCCATAGACAGATCTCGTATCGCTATGAATACCAACCAACAGAAAGCCGCATTAATTTTTATTCTACAAGCTCTTGAAACCCTCGAAACAGAGGTTGAGACATTTGCTGTAGCTCATTCTGTTATAATTTCCAACGCACTTGTATGTCTCACAAATGCAAATCGTCGCACAGCATCAGCACGAAGATACTGAAGCCATATTCGAGACGATAACAATTGGTTCTTTGATTATGCGCTGACACCAAGCTTACTCAAAATTGGATCATAGAAAAAATTATTCCGCGTCTGAAAGATCGTGTTTGAATGCCCTCTCAGTGGAATACAACCCCAATTAACTAAGCAAGCAACGAACTTTGGCGCACCACTATGTCCAGAAATAAGAATAGCAGCCTTCATGATGTACTCCAGTGGAGCTTTGCGCGAAGCTGTTGCCGCACAGTTGGGCGTAAGGACAAGTTCTGTTAACCTCGATGTTGAAAGCGTCAGCCAAATGATTTATCATCGCTCCCAAGACAGAAATCGCCTCCGTTGCGCTTAACAGGAGATTGCTTCGGTCATGCCTGACTTCCGGGAACTTTGTGAGCTACGTTTCTGTGTAGGTGCCATAGCTGAAACTCACTTTCTCTTCTTCATAGTCATCTGCCTCCAATTACGAGGCAGAAGTAAGGCTTTTTCTATTTCTAGATGTAACCTTTTCTCCTAAACAACGCCAAAAACTTTGACCGGCATTGATTCATCATTTCTATCATGCTTTTGTCTTTTCTTTCTCATGGGGCAGTTACTTCATTCCTACCTGACGCGTTAGGTAGCGGACATCGAAATAAGATGTGATCGACATCCTTCACTTTTATTCCGCAGTTACATCGTATAGGTTTGCTCTCCACGTACGATACCACTGGATGCAAGGGACTTACAAGTTCTGTCGCAAACTGTGCCAGAAGCACCTCGGCCGTTCTCGCTTCACTACAATCCTTGATATCGCACATATTTGCAATGGATTTGTTCTTCCTTTTTGTCCTAATTATGGACATAGCTTCAGCGAAATCCATTCGAACGTTCAGCTGCAGCTGTAGAGAGAGGCTAAGACCGGACTTGGTAAGGCTGTCCGCGCGTTCGTTTGGCGCAAATCTGCAGTGACTAGAAATCCATGACATGGAAACATTACAGTTTTCACAGATTGCTTTGCGTTCCAACGCAAGTAATTGAAGTGTACGACATTGCTTGCGCAGATTTTCCTGTAGGGCTTGTATCAGGGCCCATGAGTCTGTAAAGATCCGGACGACGCCTTCCAAGTGACGTTTCAAAGCTTTTATCGCTGCTATCATAGCGCGAATTTCAGATGTATATGAGCAAACATGCACTCCAGCCGATACAACATCCTGCCTCGGGGTGGTCTGGTGGTTCCCAAATATCACGTATGCTCCGCCACCAACTGGGCTGGGATGGAGAAATCGGATAGGAAGATTACCCCCGTCTTCGTCCGTGATGGTGCGCTCCAGATTATTCAGATTATAAGCCTTAGTGTATCTATCATCCTACTTTATCTACATTGTGGGTCGTACTTTCAGGCATTGTAAAAAGTTTTGAACGCAGGTTTGATCGTCAAATGATGCGCTCTCGTACATTGGTGTCCCACAGAACCGGCCGTTGGTCCATTCGATGGCTGCTCTATTCCTCCAGTCTCCTTGGTTGCCAGCATACTGCCCAACAGAGCCGTCACACCACACGTCACATTCTTCGGCAGGGCATTTTTTGAGCAGTTCGATGAACGCTGCTTTCTGGGCTTCTATGCTGTCTTCTTTGGGGCACCGTGCCTGCTCGAAGTGAACGCCTGTGAATTGCAGAGTGCCGATCTCTTCTGGGAGCGTTTCCCATGCCTTGATCAGTAGCAACTCTTTCTCGGCGAGCAGGGCTTCATCTAGTTTTTTTAAGGTAGGTCGTTTCTTTCTGACACGGGCCGATCTCATCTCTTTCAATGTGCGTTTCAGATTTGTTACCGTCTCGTGTCTCACAGCGCGCTCATACAGTAAGGCGGCCTGTTGCTTGGATACAGTTTCCATGGGAGCTATGTTTACCAGCTCGCGAAGCGCCTGGATTGGCGTTAAGGAGACGCATCTTGTTTGAATGAGCAGTGCTTCATTTCGAGCTGTTTTAATTGTAGCAACCAGTGACGCAGATGCACTGGGTATTACAATGCCCACCCCATAAAAGGCTATCGACTCGGCGAAGCCTTTTCGAACGGTTTCAATCGTGTTCCAGTTGCACCCCCAAGATCTGCGTGTGAGTCATCGCATGAGGCTATTCCTTTGCTTGCATTTTGCTCGAAATATCTCCAGGTGCGATCGAAATGTTAGCCGGTTATCAATCATCACGCCAAAAAATCGCCCGCACTCGCTAGGTCAGATTTCTTGTTCACCGATTCTGACGGTGTAGAGCTCTTCGTGGGCGCTCCGATTTGAGTTCGTGACCGGGAGGATCACAGTTTTGCACGGGTTCAAGTGTATGTCAATTTCTTTGCAGTACTGTTCCGAGGCGTGAAGCGCTTTCTGCAGATCTTGTTTTCCTTTTAAAGAATGGGCTTCCGTCGTCCAGATCGCAGTGTCGTCTACCAACAGGTTGGTTTTAGGCGTGCTAACGGCGTTTCTTATTGCCGATAGAGGGTTCACACGGAACGCTGTCCAGAGCCATGGAGAGATTGTGCCTCCTTGTGTGAGGCCTGGCGGTACAACTCTCTCAGAGGTCAGGGTCGAGTTCCAGCGGCACCGCCACCTACGGTCCATTACGAACGACCTGAAATATTCCCAGAAGTATGGAGGGCACGCCATATACATCAATATGGAGAACAGCAGATGGTGCGGAACTGCGTCATAGGCCTTTGAAAAGTCACAGAGCGCGGAAAGAGTGTTCTGCGAATTATCCCAGCCGTTCCTGATATCCTCGGTCAAGGCTGCAACGTGTTCTTCTGTGTTCCTTCCAATTCTGAACCCTGCTTGTTCGGGTGGGAGGTGTCGTTCCAGCCACTGCATCAGCAACCTGTGGACCACTTTCTCCGCTACTCTCGAAATGACAGAAGTCAGGGATATTGTTCGAAACTTTCCGGGTGTTCCCGGCTTTGGAATTTGAACGAGTGTGGCAGCTCTCCATTTTATGGTTGTCGTACTTTGGCGGTAGGATCTCTTTATAAGTTGCAAAAGACGATACACTCCTGATTCAAGCAGTCTGCGAAGGAAGGCAATTCCAACCCAATCGGGCTCTTCTGTACGTTCTTCGTGCATGTCGTTAAGCACAGAGTTTATGTTTTCAAGCGTGAGGTGGGTTGGAGTGCTACATCGTAGGGCCTCCTTGTACTAACCCAAGGCTTCACGATATCGGTTTCTTCGGGCCACAAATTTTTCACACGTTCGGGCTGCTGAGAGCTCTTTGCGCAGAAACCAGTCGTCAGGTTTTCGGTCGGACCAGTTTTGTCCGATCGAAGGACACATTGAAGAAGGTGATCTTCGATTGTGATCCATGGCTTTAAGAATTTTCCATAGTTTGTGTCCTTCTGTCGGTTCTAATTCTGATACCAGTTTTTGCCATTTTTCTCGCTTTAGGCGATCGATACAACGGGATATTTGGCTCTTAGTTTCTTGAAGGCATTCGCGAATGCCTTGAAGAAGCTAAGAGAGAAACATCCCGTTGTATTCCCATTTCTGGTTGGTGGTATTTGCAATCCACTCCTTGTAAACTTTTGTTGAGCTTCCACTGCTTCAGCCGCTTCAGAGCACCAATATGGTGTCCTACGGCTTCTTCGACATCTAGGTACAGCTCTGCGTGCCGCCTTCAGTATTGAGTTGACCAGCACTTTGTCCTCTTTCTCAATGCTCCATGAGTCCTGCAGAGGATGTTTCTGGAGGTCCTGCGCAACAATACTGCTGTACTGTGGCCAGTCAGCTTTTCCAAGACTCCAACGTTAAGCCTTCTTGGGAGTGTCGGTGGGAATGTGTAGGTTACTACGATCGGGTGGTGGTCGGAAAACCGGATTTCAACCACCTCCCACGTAGTAAATGGGATCCATTTAGAGGGGACCACTGTAATATCAACTGCACTCTGCGACCCTGTGCTTTGTTCCGTACGTGTTGGTAGGCCATCAAAATTAATGACATTACGGTTTGTACTTCCCAGCTAAATTTCCATATCCAGTCCAGCCATTTCTGACCGCTGTCGGTACCACCAGCGTTGAACGACTTGAATAAATTTATTGCTTCGCCCGTCCGTCACACTCCCGGAGTAAAAATCTTTGTCAGTCACAGTCCTCTGTCACGGTTTTAAACAAACTTGGACAAAACCAAGAAACCGTGACGTGATTTTGCCGAACATACATTTGAAGAGTTCACTAACCCTTTTGGCATGGGCATGCTAGGTCCAATAATCGCTGTCTATTATGTAAGTGGATGCAAACGCGTAAACTTTTCGTTTTTCTTCACTGGAGGGCGCCTACTAGGTGCCGCTTAGTAGCCTACTAGTAGGCAGTGCCTTCAGGCGGCGCCTAGTACGCACCAACAACTTGATATGAACGCGGACAGCAACAATAGTAACTGTTCCGGTTTACCAGTTACTCATTTTTGTTTCAATACTGCCCCCATTGCAATATGCATGTTGTGAAAGGATCTTCAGAGAGTGAAAGTAACACTCTCACGCCCATTACGCCTCACACTCAAAGTGATACACAACCTCAATACACAACGAGATTGCTCCGCACAACGAATGATATAATGCCGAAGAACAGCCTCCTTTCCCTACCTGGGTACGTGGTTACGCACAAATATAAATGTGGCAACAAAACGTCCACCGCTCGCCACAATGTAGATGGATGTTTGCATGACAACAAGTACGTTTAATATTCTCTAATCATACATTCTTTACACTACTGAAAATCGTTCTCTGTCAACTCAAACGTCTCCTTATACATGCTTATAAATCTATACAGAGCGAACGATAAAGGTGCTATGCGCCCGTCTAAAGAAACCGAGAATAGTAATGATGTAGTTAGTCAATGAAAAGTACATAACAATAGAGGATCATACTTGTTCTGTGTTGAAGCTCTCCAGTAACTTTCAAGAACTTCTTTTAAAACTTTATCTTCACTGATGAGCAAACTGAGTTTTGTCTTCACGCAAAGGTAGATTCCGCAATGCTAGGACACAAGTGAAAAACGAATCTAGGTACAAAATGTTCAAGATTCAAGAGACAACTTTAGTTGCACCTTGAGTATGATATCTTTAACGATTCTCAAACGAAGGTAATGTGCTAAAGCACTCGAATTTGCAAATTCTGTGCGCAAGCTGCCTTTGAAGTGGCATTCGGTCGCATGAGTGCCACCTAATCGAGAGGCCTTGACTCGCAGCGCCAGTCTCCTATTCCGTCGCATCGCGCTGGATCGCTTCCTCCGCTTCTTCCCCAACAGCACAGCGAATCGGATCGCCCTTCTACAAAAGCCAGCAAGCCCATCCCATCGCTATGTATCATAATGGGTGCCGCCGCATTGGCCGCACGACACGGGCTGAGAACCCTCACTGTGCCACAGCGCCCCTTTTTTACGAAGGATAGCCTCATTCTTCATCTTTTCTTTTAGACTTGATTGTTTCCTTCGCATCTATCTACTCCGACCGAGTCCTCTACGCGTCATGCCGTCTCCACCCCCAATCGAAGCTCCTCCACCCGACTAGCAGCGCACTGACACTTTCTATCGTCGCGATGCATCGTCGCCACAACAGTCACACAGGCTCCTGCAGAGGTTGTATTCGATATCACTCCGCTCGCCACTCACAAGATTGACGCTCCGGAACCGACGGCTGTTTCCAATGGCGACGGGCTTTATGAGTATTTTCCAACCATGTGCCGCATGCGCCACATGAAAATGGAATCAGATGCGCTCTACACCCGTCAAATGGTACGCGGCTTCTGTCATCTCTACAATAGACAAGCTACAGCACCTGTTGGTATCAAGGCCGCAATTACATTTGACGACTGCCGTATCACTGGGTAACGCAATCATTGTCAACAGCTCGCGAGGGGTGATACCGTTGGGTCCATACTCTCAGAACTCCCAGGAAGTGTGAACGGATGTCCCAGGAGTTTCTGAGAGCTGGCGCCTGGTACGTCGGCATGTTCACACTAGGTGCAAAGACGGAGAACAGAGCGAGCGTTCCTAGAAATGTCCTTCTTGTACTTCAGGAATTAATCCTCTTAAACTCGTTTATAAAGTGGTTGACCATGCGGTTGTTGCAATCTTTACCTCTAAGATGGGTATCCCCCGCCGTCTTTTGGTCTCTGCCAAAGCTTCGAATATCTCATCTGCGCCAAGCTAATGGAGTGCGACGAAGCCAGTAAACCTCATATGCACTCGGTGGTAAAACCGCTGTAGAAAGAAATCTGTGCTGTTTCTCAACTCTATCGGGAGCTACTGGTGGTGACTTGCTCAACGGCTGATTCGAAAAGACAGCGCATAACGCCCGCGTCCGAAAGTTCCGTGCTGTCTTCTTCTACGTCGGAATAATGCGCTTCAAGAATAACGTCATTTATGTCCTCCTCATCGTTTTTCTCGTCATTACCGATGTCGAGGAGCAAGTCCATATCGAAATACGACACAACATTCTGCGCAGAGCTTGAAGCGGCTGTCTCTTCCTCGATTTGCGCGTTCTCTCTACTTTGATGAACATTGAGCGCGGTATAAGGAGCTCGTTTGTTCCTACTACGCACTTTTTGCGAGGTGAGTGTGCGGTTAAAGACGCAAAATATCATCTTCTCTACATTGTGAGGATGAAGACGGTTGCGCGACGGAGTACGAATTCTGCCTTGGAGGCTAAAGCTTCGCTCCATGCTGTAGGAAGACGGGCTCACGGATAGTATACGAAAGCAAAGTCTTTTAGAGAAGGACTCCCTTTAAATTGCATCCAGTATACAACAGGTATATTCCGGAAAGCCATCAGTGCATCTCTTTGCGTAGGATTCTCCGCCTGCGATTTCCACTACAACCGAGTGAAAGAAAACTCCTCGAATAAGCGGGGCACTGCGCCATCCAATCCTCCGGAGCTCGGTAGCTTTTGTGTAGGAGGAAACACCTCTGATTTCACAAACGTTCGTATATGTTTCACTATTTCAGAGGTGTATTGCGTGAAATCCTCGTGCAAACTACGCATATCCAAGAAGTAAGGCACAAAATGAATGGATGTCAGAAGCGGTATCTTCCCGGTCCCGTCGCGCAATCTTCCATGAAATACTCTCATTAACTCTTCCTTTCATGCTCCAGTGAAAAATAGCGTCACGGGCAAGGTTTGAAGTTGTTGCTGTAATTGTTTCGTCGCAGGGTATACCTCAGATACCAGTGAATCATCGTCGTTGAAAATTTGGAGATACCGCCGCATAATTCGTAGTACATAGTAGACATCTAAGCACTTCTCAAACAAGGAATTTTTACGTACTGTGGCTTCAAATCGTTCACGCTTTTGGGAATTCCTACCCCCATACAAGCTCTTCGCAAAGTCATTGCAGTCCACCAATGATTGAAACACAGCCCTGCCTCGAATGAATGAGTGCAGCAACCCTTCGGCGCCTGCCAAGCGGGTTGTTTCCATTCTCATCGGCAGAACAGCAGTTTTCACTGGCATAACTCTTCCGTACACATCCAGCTCCCTATTAGATTTCGTGTATCCAGCGTTTCGCAGACCATTATTGTGCTGCTCTTTCAGTTGTTTGAACCTAAAGTACATTTTCGAATGCTTTCGCAGATCACTGACTACTCCCGATACGGTGTCCAGAATGTCTGCAACCCACCGAAGCTCACCAACGTCCTGCATTGACAAATTTGCGACGTGCGTCTGATACTGGCTTGGAATTAAATGATCATGTCTAGCTACCGGTTCCTCCTTCGCCTTCACGCACGAGCTAGTATTATTGCTCGCAACGCCGCTTACTCGTGTAATCTCCTGAAACTCTTGAAACACAGAGTCTACAATGTCTGCATAAAGCGCAGCGTCACAACTCGTAGAGGCAGTACATATGGAGCGCAAAAAGCAGGTTACACGGGATCGATGCATTCCTGTTATTTTCAACAAGATATTAACAACGTTTTCCGAATTCGAGTGCGTCCACCCATCAAAAATGAGTTTTCCGTAAGTTAGACGCAGGGATGACGTAATTGCGGACTTGACAAAGCTTCTTTGCTTTTCGTAGTATCCATCGATATTCTTCCCTGCCATGTGAGAAATGGTAGGAAAATAAGTTGTAAAACGCGGGTTTAACAACTTAACGATTTCAAAGAGCTCGTTTTGGTCCTCTCGGCGACTGAAAATCGTCAACGGAAAAAAGTTGTGAACAAGTAACTTAGTAAACAGGTCATGCAGTTGTGATACCTTTCTGCCCATCTCTTGAGGTGTGTCCGTAGCTTCTGAGTTTTGCAAATTCGGTTTCGTCACACCTTCTGAACGTAGATAACGCTTTGATACATGATTGGAATCGTAGTCCAATACGGGCTTGGCTGGGGTAAGTGGGACATCAAAACATTCCGAAGATGCCCCTAGTTTCTGGTAAGCTTTTCGCAGTGAAGGAGACTTTAGCAAACGATGCATGGTATTTGGGGACGTAAAATCGCACTGCCGGAGATGGTTACCGAGTTGTGTCGCATTTTGTGTGAAGGCTTTCGTTTGCCGAACACATCCATTACAGGTCGTGTAGACATTCTCGGACGGAGAGACAACAGAACTGTCTGGTTGCAACGAAAAACATTCTACGGGCCACCACCCCGATTTTCGGGAGTTTGAAGATGTTGTTTGGTGGGCGGAATTCTCTCGCTGGTTCGACATGAGTGGATTACATAAGAGAAAGTTTGTGCGGATGCGTCTTGCAGCGATGAGAGAGTCGGAGCTTTCGTTGTATCGGAACTGCAGGTGTAGCTTGGTAAGCGGCTTCAAAATGGTAGAGAAGCATGGAAAATAGAATGAACAACAAGAACAGAGCAGACAAAGCAAATTGGGACATGAATACGAATCGAGATTGACGGTGACGAGGGGACGGACTCCAATGAATTGGCCACGGTCAGTGCCAGTCTGACGAGTTGAGCCGCTGGAGCAATATCTCATCTAATATACTCTAATATGAATTCTCGTGGCGTGTATTGGAAAGTAAATTTGCATGCGAGGCATCCAGGCTGTTGAGGACGACAGTGCAACCTGCGACCCTGATCGCCCTGTACAGGTGAATGATTGGCGGCCGCTGCCAAGCTGCTACTGACTGGCAATGGCAGCTTGGCATGCCACCTATCACACGTACTTTTGGTACCACTTGGATTGTAAGAGCAGTCGACGACTTTGAATAGGGCTCACTATTCAAATCACAGTCTCCATTTCAGATTACACGTTGAATAATATTTCGAGTGGGCGTGACAGTGTCACCCTTGCGACGGATGCCAAGCACGCCTCAAAAAGTTTCTCTGAGGCTAATAAATATAATGAGATCGTGTTTCGCTGGGTACCACGATCGACACAAATTGCAGTCGGCGCAAATGATGTGGTCTGCTGAAAAGTCTTCGTACCAGTTCGAGTGTCGCAGGGGGTGTGGCGACGTAGATGTTAACCAATGAGAGAAGCCACTTTCTGGTTCTTACTACAACATTCGTCATTTTGATTCCTGGTACTCTGGACTTTTCGTCAATCCTATTCGCCCCAAATCCACTTCGCTGGCAAAGAGCTACACCCCCGCCGCGTTCGCTGGCGGTTGTATAGCCGCTAATTCGATCGCATCTCGCAACGATTTCGTATCCTTCGATGCATGGTATGTGATCTCGTGGGGTAAGGAATGTCTCTTGTATAAATAGAAGATGGATGTTGTTATCATGTTCCAGTTTGGCAGCTTCAGCTCTGTTTGCGGGTCGAAGAAGTCCGCGGCAATTGAGCTGAAGAAGACATATGCACGACGGTTTTTCTGATTATTGCGTCGCCGTCGCTGGTTTTGGCCTCCAAAGAAGTGCCGTACTCCTACTCATTTCGTCTCGTCCGAATAATTTCGGATCGAGTCCAGGCATACCACAAGGAGGCGAGTAGCTCGTGCCCAGATGGAACTCACATTCTGTGGCCAATATGTCTCAAAGAACAGTACTACGAATACAGATGCTACAAAGGTTATCCCAGCGTCGTGCTTTCCGCCGTTCTCTCTGCAGAGCGACGATTTTTTACACAGATGTGAGCAGATCGGGCGTGCTTGGTAACTCCAAGATTGATCAGAGATGCTCCTTAAAGAAAATGGTTGACGAAGAAACCTGGGTTGGTGGAGATGTGCCAGATTTAAAAAATGTGGCGTAAAGGTTTGACCTTATATCATGAGAGATTTCGCTCTCAGTTTGGACCATAACATGATGAAAGCTCATGCAAACAGGAAATTATGTGCAATCCGGTACTTAGAACATGGGATAGTACTGCTTCTCAGACGCGGAAGCCGGTGGAGTGCGCCTTTGGAATGTTGAAGAACAGGTTTTCCGTGCTGAAGACGGGGCTCCGCTTACATCATGAAGAGACTTAATTTTTATTGCGAACTCATCCGTAATACTGCATAACATATGTATTGACAGCGATGATCGAACAGAATATGTCTATCCTCTTGATGAAGACTCGAACGAAAGTGATATCGTTTCTGCCGAAAGCACAAAAGAAAAGCGTCAGAGAGACACATTGCTGCACTACGTGGTACAGAAACTCTTCTGTGATCCTCAGAACTTTTCAAGAAGACGCTCTATCACTGCTCTTACTTTAGATTTCTCGTCGTTTGCACGTTTTAACCTTTCGAGAAGACCCTTTTGGCTTTCTTTTGCCTCCTGTAAAAAGGCCGCTGTAGCTGCCACCTGGGATGATCTCTGCCGCTTTCGCGAACTTGTCGGAGACATATCTGTTCCAAGGCTTCCCGTTTGCTGTCAGTGACTGCTGGTGGCTTGTGCCGCGCCTTATTATGTTCCAACTCGTGTAGCTCCTGGAAGTACTTCCGGTTTATCATAAAGGTCGCGATCGTCGCCATCTTTTCCTGAGTCACTGATCTTCAATATGTATGCAGTACATTCTTGTTTCATACGAGTAATCTTTTTCTCCCACGCTTTTGGTGATCGTGTAATATAGTGTTTCTTCTTTGCTAAATCCGTAGCTAGTTTAAATACCTTCTTTAACGACTTCTTTTGTTTCTTCATATTCCCGTATCCGGCTTCTTTCATCATTCGTAGCAAGATCAAGACGGTATCAGCATTGTAATGTTGATTTTATACAGGGCATACGTCTTTGGGTAGCTCTGTGGGAGAAGCAGATGATTGGTTGTTCGAGGTATTTGCCGTCGCTGGCACCTGTTTACTGCGTCCCTACGCCGAGATCTCATTAGAATTGTCTTGAGACGTTGCTCCAATGGCGTTCTTTTGAGACTTTTGTGTTTCATTTGTAGGCGAGGGTTCGCCTCGTGAAGCAATTGCTGTTGGAAAAGGTTGAGCAACGACGTTATTGGGCATGTTGTCTACACAAGCAAGCCCAGACGGTGCTCAGTAGATTGCAAACAATAGAGAGGCTTGAAGGCCTCCAATAGAGAAAGCAACGATGTAGACAGGGACTGTGGTGTTTGTCTGCTGCTTCTTTCCGCCAGAATGGTGCTTGTCTCTTCTTTTCGTGGTTTGCGTTTCTACATTGGCGCCAAGCTCTGTCTCAGCCAATTGGCAACAATTTGGCTGCAGAAGAGATAGCGCACCGTGTTTCTTTTGGAATTGTCTACTTGTTTGGTGTAGAAACGCCCTTACAGTCACCAATTGGCAATTGTAGCAGTCCTTTATTAGTTTTGCTGACCTCGAGGGTTGTACGTGCCTGCCGCACACCGGTGAAGGCACATTTACCACTTGCTCACTGTGCACTATAGACGACGTTGGGTGCGGCCGACCTATCAGGTGTGGCGTGTTTCAATCTCCGCCGAGTCGAGCCCATCTGGGGCTCTCTACTAACAGCGTGTACAGATTGGTTGTGCCACGTTGCTTTAACGCAATGTTGGAATGGAGAGCTTCATTCAAAAATCGATTTTTTTCCAATTCAACATTCAATTTACTTCAGACTTATACACTACACATTAACTTACTACATTACTTACTTTCAACATTCTTAATTCTTCTTAGACCTGTGACGGTGAAACGTCTTTCCTAATGATTCCAAAGTCTCTTTGAGAGACTTCTCAATGAGAGAAAATCGCTGCTGACCGTAGTTCTTCCTCACCCCGTCTACGCACTGTCGGAACCAGAACACCCTTCTTTTGTGCTCTAGCGTGTTCTGACGATGACAGTATGCAAATACGTCTTTGTATTGTAATTGGCAGGTGGGACAATACACAAGTAATGTCACGGCGAAGATAGCACTTGTTCGCGGGCGGCGTAGAATCCCTTGACCGCTCCGACCCCTAGCAAAATACAATGCCATTGAATCATCATGTGGCGGTAAATGAAATTGATTCCTTTCAATAAAATGTAAGCGCACTTTCGAGGGATTTAATTTCTTCAAAAAATCACACTCGTGGAAATGTAAGTGAAACAAAACTTACTTTTTTTCAATGACGTTGGTCATATGACCTTACTACACAAGTCATCTCGTCTGAAAGTCTACTGAAACCTCTTCTAGTTCTCCCTTAACTTGTTTTGTCTAGGTACCTTCCTTCTGTGAGAGGCGAAGCCGTTATGGTCGTCCCAGGAGATCGTCCGTGTTCTGTAAAAAATACAGTATTCACAACGGTCCTTGTCCCTTTTCGGAAGGAACAAGTTCTCGCTAACCAAGGCCCCTCGGCCAATCGAAACGCAACGATTCTCCTGGCCAACAATTTCTTCGTAAATCTCAGTTGGATAGTGCTCTGGCGCGGATCTGGAGGATGATCGGGTCCGATAACCCCTTTCGAGTAACAAGATCCCTTGACGTTGTTGCTTGGAGAGAGCCTCGGTTACTTCATCACGTTCCTCTGCGTCACCCTGGCACTGAATCACTTCTTCCGCCCCCCCTTTTTCGTCGTTTTCGATGACGTAAATCCGACGAATCTCTCAGCCTTCCTGAAGAGCGGAGCAGGAAGGACATCGGGAGAACCAGTAACCCTCTTAGCCTTCAGCAAGGATCCAGCGAGGCTAGTCTTCGGCTTCCTGATTGACTTTCTGTTCTTCTCCACCGAGCTCGGGAGACGCGTGGAGTGAGCAATCGGGGGTTACACTTGGAGAACGCTGATTGACTGGGCTTTTGGCGCGTGGCGACTTCTGCTTGGACCTCTGCGGATCGACGGCGATGTCAGGAGACGGCGATCTCTGGCACAAAGTGTCACCTTCTGATTGGTCAGTTTCGACTTCCGGGTTTCCTGGAGCTTCTCTGCTTTGGAAGACTTCTTTTCGTCCTCTTTGGCATACTTCTTTTTCCTGTTGTCGCAGGACACGTTTGTAGGATCTGCCGTCACTCTGAACAGGTAGGTCAGTACTGTGGAGCGATGCTACCACTCGTAGCAATCAGAATAAACCTTGACTTATGTTTGCTTAAACATTTGCAAGTAGAATGAAACGTGTAACACGTCATACACGTGTACAACAAGATATAACCTGGGTTCTTTACTTTATCACCGCAATGTGGCTTAGCCTACTATTGCAGGTGAAAACGCTGTTGTGGGTTGGCAGGTACTACGACACTGATCCTGCCTCTGGTGTGGGTATTGTGGAGCAAACCCGATTCTGAGGGTGTTTGACGAAGAAGCTCTTCATACATGAGCGATGCGCCCGTGCACGTGGCACTTGACATTATGAGGTGCATCCCCTATGGGAGTCTTCAACCGTTGGTTATTTTAATCTTAATTAGCACCCGTAGAGGGGCGTGGATGTGCCAAGGGCCCTGTTCGGGCGTGAACACGTGGAGTTGGATGGCTAGTGCACAAGTGGAGCATTTTGGGGAATATTTTAGTTTGTCTTTATTTTCTGCACCCTGACAGTGGGGTTGCGCACGTGTACCACCCGTACGGGTGTACACTATTGTGATCGGTCAACCGGCCCTCTACCTGGGGTACTTAGAGGTGCAGGGGGGGCTGAACACCACATGATGGTAAAGTAACCAAGCCTCTCCTTCGAGAACTGCCACTCGGATCAGAGGGCACTTGAGACTCATCTTGAGTGTGGGCTCTAGGCGCTACTGCCCTTGCCGGTGTACTACTTCGCCCGGAGGGTCACCTCAAGAGGTATAAGTATGCGTACTCTCCTTGGGACGCCTAAGGAATCTGTGTATACCGTGTGGTATTGACGTCTACTATTTCTATTAATTCCTGATTGCAGGACAGATCTCCGCCCCAGTATTGGGTTGCTTCTTGCTCTTTTTCCCCGCCATCGGGCCTGTTGCCTGCGTGTGCACGGCCCGCCTCTCCTCTGTGGACGTATCTCTTTTTCCCTTGTTTCTTGGGCTACGCCTCCTTCCGGAGTGTCTGGCTCATCCTTTTTTCGGGTATTCCCCGGTTCTACACCGTCCTTGGCTGGCGATTCTCTTGATATTAGACTTTCTGCATTCACCTCTGTAGATTATCCTCAGTACACTACTGGTCTTACACCCAGGTCCCCGGTGTCAACAGAGGCTCCTCCACCGAGTTACCATCCCCTAGGGAGCAGGACTTCGGACACCCTGTGCGTGTTTCACCCGTCCTGGGTTTGCGCCACAAGTGGTCTCCCGACTTAGAAGTCGAATCTCGGGACGATCACCTTTTCAGGTTGGTTTAGAAGTGGAAGTACCCACCGTGGTGGTTGGAAGGACCCTTATCGTGTAGGTCTAACCGTTACTCCGCATTCCGGAAGTGTTCGGTTGTTTTTGGTAACCTCCCGGTACGTGGGACGCATATCTGCAGAATGCCTCCCCCGTCACGTGGAAACTCTCGCAACAGGTCAGTTCAAGGGAGTGGAGCAGCACCTCCTGCTGTCCGGCGCTCCCGTGGGTCTGTTCCCGAGACGGGAGATATCGATCGCGATCCGAATGGTCGGAATGCACCCTCAGCCGTTTCCGTACGGCAGAAGCTTTTTAGAGTACCGATACCGCTCATGGAACCTCCTCCTGTGGAGCCTACACCGGTGGTGGAAACGCCCTCGCAGGCAGCCCGCCCCGAGGCGCTGGACTCGGGTGAGTACACCTTATTAGACTCACGATTGAGTGTCATCAACATCTCCCTCGTGGATCTTCTTAAACAACAAACCGAACTTCGCCGTCATCTTGACGATGCCCCTGTTAGGGATTACTCGGGAGACATTCGACTCCTGCGTAAGGATTTGAACTCAATTTTGGAGTGTCTTGGAGAACCCGCTGTGTTTGCAGCGGAGTTTGCTGCTTTCATTGAAGAAACCCGGGTGAGCGCCACTCGCTTACGGAGTCGTTTGGAAAATCTAGAGGCTACTATCCGTATGGATGAGGCTGCGGCCAAAGATGACCCAATCGCCTCAGAAGGCTCTGCTCACCGCTCAATGAAGCGCAAATCCAGGAAGTCTAAAAGGGAGGTTCACGCATATTCGGACTCGTCAGATTCTGACTCCTCCACCCAATCGTCGGGTATCTCGTCATCCTCTTCATCTTCGGCGAATAGTGAAGGTAGCCACCGACGTCGGTCTCGAGCAACGCGCTCTAAAGCGACCTATGTCACCCAGGGGGCTATCCGCTCCCGTGCTAAGGGGAAGAGACACAAGGGACTCAGGGAGTTAAAACCATCGAATCCGTTGTACCGGAAACTGCTTTCATACCGTTATTATCGGTTACAGAACGCCTCAGGCGAAAGAAATGCCTACGGCACGAGGCGAGTGAAAGATTACATCCGCCGAATGCAGATTACTCTACAGAAGAAAGAGTTCAGTGCTGACGACCCAATTATGGTGGTGAATTTCCTTGCACGCTTCGTTCAGGAAGCGAACATACTCTGTATGAGTGAAGCACAGGCGTACGTGGCCCTCCCATATTTCCTCAAGGGGATGGCAGAAGACCAATTTCACTCCGTGCGTGGATCGGCAAGAGCCTCTGAAGACGGTGTCACGTGTTGGCCCGAAGCCGTTCATTACCTATTGAGGTCGTATGCCAGTGGCAATGCGATCCCAGACGCTATTCTGGCCCTACGGGCGATAAAGCAGAATTCGGGGGAAACAGAAACGAGTTATTCAACGCGCTTGAACAAAGCGTTTCACCGTTGCGGTAATGTTTATTCCTCAGCTGAGAGGTGCACAATGTTCGTGGAAGGGTTGGACCCCGCCATCCGGGCACTAGTATCCTGTTATCGGGAGCAGAACAGGAAGATCTTCTACTTGGAACTGGTTCACTACGCCCAGACTGAGGGAGATACTTTCCGAGCGAGACGGAAGCCAACACACAGGCCCACGAAGGCCCTCCTGTCTGAAGGATCTGACTCATCTCTCTCCCTGTTACAGGATAACCGTCCACCTGTGGATTATGATCAGGTCCAATTTGCAGCAAATCCTATTTCTGTAGGAACTTCGGGGTTACCCTCAAGCACTACAGGGGAAACAATGGATACGGACCGTGTGGGGTACATGGGGAACTCTAAGGTTCCTGCGCCATCACTGGCCTATGCCACCAACCACACTCGGTTTGCACGCCCAGGCTGGCGGGATACTCGACTTCAACGACCGGCGGCGTCGCGCTCGCTGGACAGATCGGTGTCGCTGATATGTCACGTGTGTTACCAACACGGGCATATTTCACCTCAGTGCTCGTTTCCCTTGAGGGAGATGCCGAAAGTAATCGTACAGTACGAGTCTTTGACCCCGGAAGAACGGGAACGTGTGCCATCTGCCACATATGAGGATGCCAAGGCCAAGTATGGACGGCAACAGCAGCCTCGACCCGCTGCAGGCGCACACCCCAATCATGGGTTAAAGGACGCGACACTGGCGAAGGAGGTTCCTTTGGAGCCCCGAGGTGGGAATGAACCGCAACCGGCCGTCGAGCCTGCCCCGAAAAACTAGATTTGGGAGTCTCCCCTACGGGGGGGGCGTCTTCTGAGCCAAAGCAGAGGACGTCGGAGGCGTCACCGCTTCGCTCCCCGGCAATTCGAATCCTATCCAGGAGAGTTGCTGATACAGATGCTGACTCGAAACTCCTTGGAGTGTTGCATCGAACGTGGTTTCGCTCCGGCAATTTGCGAAACCCGGACCGGTTCATGATAATGGCTAAGCGGAATTACAAAGTATACGCCGACTTAGGCTTATCAAACCAGTACATGGTACGTCAATTATCCGTCTTGGATACAGGGGCTGCGCCCAATCTGATCCACACCGCGTTGATACCGCCCGCACTTCGAGAACACATTCGCTACGGTCCAAATTTGGGTATCGCCGACGCGAATAACCGCCCTATACGCACAGTGGGCCACCTATCTCTCTTGGTGAGACTTGGAACGTACTTGGTGCAGTTGGATTTCGTTGTCTGCAAGGCACTTGCAGCACCCGTTATTCTGGGTTGTGATTTTTGTGATCGCTTCGTGGAAGCTATACGCCCCAGGGCCCGAACCGTAGAAATGGTTGATGGCTCGTCGGTTCCGATAGTGCGGAAGACATTGCAGAACGCTTGGCGTAAGCGTGTCCCCTTGCCTGTCGCTCAAGAGGCGCCGACACCGAAACCGGTCTCAACGAAACTTAGAATCGCTCAGTCCGTTCGGATACCATCGGAATCCCACGTATGGGTGCCGGTCTCTTCCAAACAGGTGGGGTTGCACATCGTGCAACCCCTGTCTAATCTCTTTGCCGAGAAACAACTTGCGGTTGCTAACGGAATCGTTACTATCAATCCAGATGAACCCTTTAAGGTGCTAATCGCCAACTTTGGCCATTCTGACCAATGGCTGGTGAAGAACCAAATTATTGGGTCCATCTTACCTCACCCCACTGCCATTGTACCAACGAGAATACCGGTCTCGGAGGTGCTTGGCACGACCCACCCTAAGGAGGAGGAGAACGCCGCTGATGTTTCTCATTTTTCGATGAGAAGTGACCCCACGAACCCTGACAAGTTATCGGGTGTTACTAATCCGATCCCGTCAGAGGTGAAGGCCACACCACCTGGCTCTGAATTGACGGATCCTATTAAAGAGTTGGAAAAATTGGACTTTTCTCATGTCCCAGAATTTCATTGAGAAAAATTGCGCCACATGTTGCGTGAATTCACTCCCATTTGGGATGGCTCCTTGGCGACCATCGGGATCACGGAACATCGAATTGATCTACGACCGAACACTCGGCCGATTGCACAACACCCTTATAGGGCTGGGCCGAAGGCTCGTGAAGAGGAAAAATCTCAAGTCGAGAAAATGCTGCGCGCAGGAGTCATTGAGCCGGCACAGTCGTCATGGGCGTCACCTGTAGTGCTTGTGCCTAAACCCGACCGGTCATGGAGGTTCTGTATGGACTACTGTCGATTGAACACCGTCACGGTGAAGGACGTTTATCCAATCTCACGAATGGATGAATATATTGACTCACTTGGGAGTGCAAAGGTCTTTACGACCTTCATTGCCAACTGGGGGTATTGGCAAGTTCCCATTAGGGAGGAAGATCTTGATAAGACCGCCTTCGTTTGCCATTAGGGGCTATACCGCTTCAAGCGAATACCATTTGGGCTAACTAATGACCCCGCCACATTTCAACGGGCGATAGACATTCTGTTGTCACCGTTCAAGTGGCGCACCTGTTTGGTATATTTGGACGATATCAAAATCTTCTCCAATAATATGGAAGAATATCTCTCCCATGTCAAGTACTTCGGCCACATAATCCGCCCAGGTCAACTCTCGATCAACGAGGTGCGCGTCAAGTCCTTGAAGGAAGCTGAACACCCTACAACTCAAACGGAGTTACGCTCCTTCCTAGGATTGTGCAATGTGTACAGGAGATTTGTTCCGAACTTTGCGAAGATCGCCACGTTGCTCAACAAACTCCTAACGAAAGGACAACCTGTGCAACTGGAACCTTTCGGTGACAAAGAAGCGTCAGCGTTTACGCAGCTGAATGACGCCGTAACGTCTCCGCCTATCTTGGCTCTCCCCACCGCTAGGTTACCGTACGAACTTGACACTGATGCCAGTGCAAACCAAGTGAGGTGTGCCTTGTTTCAGACGGATACCGAATGTGTCCGTCACCCAATTGGGTACTGGTCTCGCTCGCTCAATGTGCACGAGCGGAACTATTCTGTCTCTGACAAAGAGTGCCTCGCCGTAGTATGGGCATTGTCTACCCTACGCCCCTACTTAATGGGCACCCATTTTGTGGTACATACGGACCACTCCTGCTTACGCTGGCTCATGGAAATTTCTGAGCCCTCAGGGCGCCTCATGAGGTGGAGACTCCGATTGTCGGAATTTGATTTCGAAGTACGCTACAAGAAAGGAAAGCTCAAGCAACAAGCGGATGCACTCTCCCGTCTGGGAACTGCTGCCGAAGCAGAACCCTCCGATGATTTGGACATACCCTGCTTCTTAGCAGAAGTCGCAGATGAGGAGTCAGGAATCCCATTGGATGATATTTGCGACGATATTCTCGAAGCTGAAGGAAGTGAACCCACCGTGGGTTCCTTTGAACCTATTACTCCTGAGGAATTAGTGCGGGAACAACACTTAGATAAGTTCTGTACGCAAGTGCATTCCCGCCTGAATGGTGGACACCGCATACCCTTCGTGGTGAACGACCAAGGCTACCTGGTACGAATGGTAGAACGCAACCCACAGATCGTGGTGCCACACTCGCTACAACGTCGAGTACTACACCTTTCACATTACGTTAAGGTCGGCGCACACCCTGGGGGTCGCAAACTGTATCTCACATTGAGACGACACTTTTATTGGCCCGCTATGGCGTTTGACTGCTATGCCATTAGACGCTCATGCGTGAAATGTGCCAAGAATGATGTCCGACTTTGGAAGTACTCAAAAGAGTTGACCTTGTTCCCTGCGAGAAGCCCGTTGGAATTTGTCGCTATCGACATCTTGGGCGAGTTAATTCGCACTCCCAGAGGAAACCGGTACCTCTTGGTGATCACGGATCGCTTCTCCAAATTGGTCAGGACTGTACCCCTTAAGCGAATCTCCGCTGCGGTTATTGCGCAAGCATTCGTAACCCACTGGGTGTTCGTTTATGGCCCGCCTGTCAACGTACTCTCCGACAACGGATCTCAATTCACATCGAAGTTCTTCCAAGATGTATGCAGAATCCTAGATGTCAGGAACTTGTTCACAACCACCTATCACCCCCAGTGTAATGGGCAGGTAGAACGGTTTAACCGTACAATGCTTAATGCACTCCGTTCCTATGTGGCAGATCACCCCAAGGAATGGGATCTTTATACTGACGCAGTAACGTATGCGTACAACACCCAGGTGCATCGTGTAACCTCGCTCTCACCCTTTGAACTGGTGCTCTCACGGCCACGGCCACCGGTTGCTATTGAACCCCAACCTACTCTTGCGAGTTATCCATCCCCGGCGCAGTACCGCGACGCGTGGAAAAATTGGCGCACCAAGATGGTGCCGAAAGCCCAGATGGCGATGGATAAAGCCCAGGCTACATTCAAGCGTAACTTCGACCAACGGGTCCGCAAACCTTTACCCCAATTGCCGGAGAACGACTTTGTGTTCTTCCGAAAGGAGTACTACAATCCTGAAAAGGAGCGTCGGCACAAACTGTCTCCCATTGCAAGCGGACCCTACCGGGTGGTACCTCTCACGCCAGACACCGTTGTCTTGGACATCGACGGTGCCCACGAACGGGTATCACGCGATCGCGTCAGCAAAGCCCCCATGCCTACACAGGCCTTTCCGCCTGTTGCGGCAACCTCTGCAGGTGATCAACCTTCGGAAGTATCGCGTCCGGCGGTACTTCCTCACCCGGAACGCGGTTTATCCGAACAACCGTACATATGGAACACTGTACCCACTGGGTCAGACTGCCTCTCTCAGGCCCAGTCCGCAGACTCACTACGAGTTCAAATCGTCACCCCCCCACCCGACGTGGTATCATCACCCCAGGCGCCAACGCCTAAGGAGGGGGAGGCGCTGCTGGTACCGCTGGTAACACCTCTTTGGTTTCATCGGCGTTGCTGCATTCTCCACAACTTGGAGCCACCACTGTTGGTGAGAAGTCGCCACTGACCGCGACCGGCACTCCCGCCGTAGGGACGCAATCTATGAACACCGAGAACGGTCAGGAGCACTTCAGTAATGCTAGAGAACTCCCAGCACGGGAGACAACCGAGAAGAACAGAGATACCCCGTCACGGAGGCCGCTCAAGAAGCCCGGCTCGCAGGCGCGTACACAACGCTCGCTTCGAGCTCGCACACCTCAAAAGCAGATCTCTGCAGACTCTTTGGGTAGCTACGAGCAAGCCGAGAACGACGGCGAGGTGTCGCAGTAACCCCTTCTCGGGTGATGAAGTAGGAAGAATCAGAACACAGGACGTGTGGGGAGTACACCTCCCATGAGGGAACGCTAAGTATGGTACCCACTCGGGTTGACCGTCGCGAGCTCGCGCTTGCGACATTACACCCAGAAGCATGGGTGGCGCAAGGAACCCGCACATGCGGAAAATATCCAAATTTTTGGAGAGCCCGCGCGCCGCCGCCGCCCGAAGGGAGCAATATGAGCTACCGGCGCGTCGGCGACCGTTGCGAAAAAGCTCACCACTACTGGTGCCCCGTGGCACGCGCCACGCGCGCACCACCGCCGCCAACCAATGGCGTACCCCGATCTTGGGCGTTCCGCCTCCCCCCTGCTCAGGGAGTGCAGAGTGCAATGTTCACCGCCGCGCGCGTTCTCCCATGGAAACGGAATGGAGGAGGAGAAGAAGATGCAACCGTTGCCTGGTTTGACCACTCAGGAACACCCTGAAGGGCCTGTAGTATTACGACCGCCTCAGGCGTTGCAAGGAACCCACTGGTTAGAATTCGGCCGCCAAAACACGAAGTTAGGACTAACCCGACACGACAGGTAGAGTGCTACTGCAACCCGCTGAGGGTGAAGGTTTGAAGCCTCTTCGCCGGCCTAACCCACCGTTGGGACATCTACCTTGTACTCCCACGGAGGGGAAGTCTCAGAACACCCAGGAGACCGGTACTTACTCACAGGAGTTTGTTGTGGACCGTATCGTGAGTCACACTTATACTCCCGACGGGATACTACTGTACCGGGTTCTGTGGTATGGTTACGCTCCTGAAGAGGACACGCAGGAACCCATCGAACACCTACCCAGGTCTAAAGTTCTTTCCTATCACCGCAGGACACGCACGGCTCTCCCTGAAACACTTGGTAACGCCCAGGTAGGCTGACGCGCAGCTAACGTACTGCTGCGCTGGAGGATTCGTGAGGAACCCAAGCATGGGTCTCGCAGGTACAGTCTCGACTAAAGAGGATTAGAAGTTATAATCACCGGTTTACGGTTTACCAACATTACGGACTTACGGTTACAATGACTCTTATGAGTGATGAAGGAAAATACTCTTACGAGTGACGAAGGAAGAAATGAAGAAGAAGAAGCTAGGAGTCTTAGAATAGGAGATGAAGAGGAAGATCAGGAAGTGATGAAAATCCCATAGAAGGGAGGGGTGAAGCAGAAGATCCACTATTGGTTTTACTTTTTATCTCATAAGTTATTACTGACACTTATACCCTGTTAAGTAGCCGGGTTGAAGCACCACTAGTCAACCGTAGGGTCCGGCCCGCCCATATTTCCTGTTGGGAAGGGCGCT
>VCMS01000259.1:18927-61313 GCA_022539475.1 Gracilaria domingensis | reverse complement strand
ACTACAGCACGAAAAAGCGCAGCGGCATTCGCTCGGCTTCCGCCTCACCGGCTTGGACCGCTGCAGATCACCGAACAGAATTTGCCGATCATAAAGGTCTTTTTCCATCGTCATCGCTCGAGGTGCACCATCCATAGTACGGGCAGTCAGCAGGCGTATAGCGAACACAGTTATGTAAACCACGTGTGAGAAAACGGAATTCTCTTCTCTTAGCCCACCAAATTTTAAAAACATACTCTTTCAGCGTACCGTAAGCTTTATCGTGCCCGGTTTTGCACTTAAGCTCTTGGATATCTCACAATAATGTAACTGTAAGGAATATTGTGATTTCGTGTGGCTTACGTATGACGTACCCCGTTTCCCGGGAATCGGCCGTGCAATTCACCACAGAGCCATTGCCATCACCCAGTGGACTGCGGGTACTGCAACAGTTGCCCCGTGTTACATGTTAAGCGGTAGTTTACAGACAATAATAATGTGATGCAAACCAGGACGGGTGAATACACGCACGGATGTCGCAATCTGCTCCTGGATGTAACTCGTGGACATATGCCTCTGTTGACCACCGTGGGACCTGGTTTGTAAAACCCAGGAGTTACCTTGTAGATAACCTACCAGTTGTGTAATGCCAGAAATAGTTCCAATATCAGGAGGAATTCACCAGCCAAGGACGGTGTAAAATGCGAGAAATACCCGTGAAAGAGGTGATCAGACACTCCGAATGGAGACCGTAGTGCCCAAGAAAAAGAGAAAAAAAGAGGTGACGTCCAAAGAGAGACGCGGGCCGTTGCACGATCGCACGCACAGCCCGACTGCGGGAGAAAGAGCAAGAACACAACCCACTACTTGGGGCGAGATCTGGTCCTGGCAATCAGAATTAACTAGAAATAGTAGACGTCAAATATACCACACGGTATATACAGATTCCTTAGGCGTCCCAAGGTAGTATGTTATTTTAACCCTTGAGGACCCCTCTTCCCGGTGTGAAGTAGATACACGGAAAGAGTTCATTAAACGCTTATGAGCCGTACACTCAAGATGAGTCTCTAAGTGCCTCTGATTCGAGTGGCAGTTTCTCGAAGGAGAGCTTGGTTGTTTACCATCATGTGGTTGTCGAGCCGCCCCTGCACCTTAAGTTACCCCAGTGCGGTCCGGTTTGACCGTACAACAATATGTGCACACCGTACGGTGGTACACGTACGCAACCCCACGTCAGGGTGCAGAAAATAAAGACAACAAAATATTCCCCAAATGCTACTTGTGCACTAGCCATCCACGTCCCACGTTCGATCGCCCGACCAGGGCCTTTGGCACATCTCACGCCCCTCTACGGGTGCAATTATGATTAAATTAACTGCAAACGGCTGAAGACTCCAGAGGGAGTGCACCCTCATAATGTCAAGTGCCATCGTGCACGGTGCATCGCCTCATGTTGATGACTGGAGCTCTTCGTATCAAACACCCTTGCAGGCATCGGGTTGCTTCACATAAATCCCCCTCCTTAAGTCCGGAGTCGCCGTCGTGACCTCGCTACCGAGACTGAAAGCCTTTATAATAGGCTGGCATCCGCGCTGAATCATCACGAAATTCCCGGTTCTCACGCTACGGCACCCTCGGAGGTGATAGCAGAAACTCCACACCGCGACTACACCTCCTATTTCTCACATATCAGCCGTCGTTGTCTCTCCTCCCGTCGTACTGGGATTAATCCGTTTCAAACCTACCCCATCGGGGAGAGTTCCTTCTTCCTCCTTACCCGGACTGTGCAAAACAATGCGCTCGTCCCCGCTCGGCAACAGCAACACCCGCAGTACGTCGGTTGGTTTCCTTTCGGTCCCACTCCCTCAGGGAACGCTCCGATGCACGCACTACCGACACAGGTTCCTTTCCTGCCCCGTGCGTGTGAATTCGCTCATGGCAGCGTATGCTCCTGTTACACGACCCCGATGGTGTGGATCTCAAGGAATCTTTGCAAGGGCGCGATCCAAAATCCGATAAGTTTGATCTCTTTCACTGGGCTCCGTGGTCACCCCGATGCGTGAAGAATGATTGCGCTTCACAACTCCTACGGCGTATGGATACGGCAACTCCTGGTTGGGATTCTAGTGGAACTCGTCCGATTGCCGATACTGGCGGCGCATTGCGATACCCGCCGTTATCTTCCATACCGATCTTCGCGGTGGGAATCCCTTGACCAGCGCCTGAGCGGGTCTTGGCGTTGGTCTCTACCTCAAGGTGCGAGCAACTCGCAACGAGCTATTGATACCCGGTCGTCTTTAGGTTTGACCCGGCTTCTACGCGAACAGTACGGTAAGGTCTATACGGAGAGGTGTCGTTGGCGGAGTTCCCCGAACATCCCTTTTAGAGTGTAATCGCCGTTGGGAATGTCCGTATATCTCTGCTGGAGAGACCATTCTCGGGCTGACTTCCGGTTACAGTTAGTTACGATACGAGCACCCATGCAGCTGTTCGACCTGCGAGTCAAGTTTTGAGCGCCAAGGCACGCACGCCTGTTTCTCACGGTTTCTGGTTCTACTCCATCGTGAGATATGAGCGTATCGCAACAAACGCCAAGTCTGGCCGTACGTTCCGTTGCTGCTCCGTGGTGGAGTCTCTGAGTGAGGTACCCCGTGGGTCTAGGCCGATGCTTTTTCACCCTGATCCATTTGTATATTCTGTCCATGATTATTTTGATGAAACCCGCGAGTCTGTCGGATTGTTGTAATTGTTCTCGCGAATGGGCTGCCGCGTACGCTGTGCGCATGTCCTCTGGGAGGTCTATGATCATCACCGCTTGTGGTATTTACCTCGACGGTTTGATCATGGGCCATGCGTGCTGGACTTGTCGTATTTACCCCTGTGGGTCACAGAACGACGCGGATGAGCTTCTAGCTCTCTCCCTCTGGAACGTCGAGGTCGATCAAACTGGACCTTGTGTGCCGTGGAGTATTAACCCGAGCGACCAGGTAACGTGCGCGATGGGACCACATTTGCCTGGTAGGTCAGCTTCCCAACGGTAATTTCGTGTACTACAACCCACGGGTGTGGAGGTAACATGATCACCCGACACTATGCGGAGGTGCTTTCGCGAACACAGCGACCAATTCCGCCTGGACACCCCACTGGGTTTGTATTCACGGATGATTACGTGCCCGATGTGGCGTGGGACGATCCAGCGTTGGACGTTGAGGACGTAACTCCAGCGAGTGCGGCCCAACCAAAGTGGTAGTGCCTGGTGTAGGGGAGGAGGCTCCTGCGGGACCAAGTGGTGGACAGGCAGCCCCGGCGGGGTGGCAAGATTGCCATACCTTCACAGGGTGTGCAGCTACCTCCTCAGGTTGCAGGCCCTTAAGGACGCCCTCGTGGGCTTAGGAGCGACTATTCTCCCTGGGATGACGGACCCTCACCAAATGGCGGCATTGTACGCGAACAGCGCCCCTTCCTAGCAGGGAATATGGGCGGTGCCGAACCCGCCACGGGTGGCGAATGGTGCTCCTACCCTTTCTACAGGGTATAGTGTAGTATACCTTGAAATAGAAAAGTAAAAACCAATTAGTGGTATCTTCTGCTTCATCCCTCTCTTCCATGGGACCTTCATCACTTCCAGATCTTCCTCTTCATCTCCTATTCCAGGGTTCCTAGCTTCTTCTTCATCTTCTTCCTTCGTCACTCGTAGAGTATTTTCCTTCATCACTCATAAGAGTCGTTGTAACCGTAAGTCGGTAGTGTTGGTAAACCGTAAACCGGTGATTATAACTTCTAATCCTCTCTAGTCGAGACTGTACGTGCGAGACCCATGCTTGGGTTCATCACGAATCCTCTAGCGGAGCAGTGCGTTAGCTGCGCGTCAGCCCACCTGGGCGTTATCAAGTGTTTGAGGGAGAGCCGTGCGTGTCCTGCGGTGATAGGAAAGAACTTTAGACCTGGGTAGGTGTTCGATGGGTTCTTGCGTGTCTTCTTCAGGAGCGTAACCATACCACCGAACCCGGTACAGTAGTATCCCTTCGGAGTATAAGTGTGTTTCACGATACGGTCCACCGCAAACTCCTGTGAGTAAGTACCGGTTTCCTTGGTGTTCTGAGACTTCCCCTCCATGAGAGTACAAGATAGATGTCCCAACGGTGGGTTTTGGCCGGCGAAGAGGCTTCAAACCTCTACCTCAGCGGGTTGCAGTAGCACTCTACCCGTCGTGTCGCGTTAGTCCTACCTTCGCCTTTTGGCGGCTAAATTCTACCCAAATGGGTTCCTTGCAACGCCTGAGGCGTCCATATTACTATAAATCCTCCAGGGTGTTCCCAAATGGTCACACCGGGCAACGGTTGCTTCCTCTTTCCCTCCTTCGTTCCCGTTTCCATGGGAGAACGCGCGCGGCGGTGAAAGTTGCACGCTGCACTCCCTGTGCAGGGGGGAGGCGGAACGCCCAAGATCGGGGTACGCCATTGGTTTGCGGCGGGGGTGCGCGCGTGGCGCGTGCCACGGGGCACCAGCAGTGGTGAGCCTTTGCGCAACGGTCGCCAACGCACTGGCATCTCGGGTTGCTTCCTTTGTGCGGCGGCGGCGCGCGGGCTCTCCAAAAATTTGGATATTTTCCGCATGTGCGGGTTCCCTGCGCCACCCATGCTTCTGGGTGTAATGTCGCAAGCGCGAGCTCGCGACGGTCAACCCGAGTGGGTACCATACTTATCGTTCCCTCATGGGAGGGGTACTTTCCACACGTCCTGTGTTCTGGTTCTTCCTACATCATCACCCGAGAAGGGATTACTGCGACACTTCGCCGTCATCCTCGGCTTGCCCGTAGCTACTCAAAGGGTCTGCAGAGACCTGCTTTTCAGGTGTACGAGCTCGAGACGAGCGTTCTGTGAGCGCCTGCGAGCTGGGCTCCCCGAGCGGTCTCCGTGACGGAGTATTTCCTTTCTTCTCGGTTGTCTCCCGTGCTGGGAGTTCTCTAACATTACTGACGTGCACCTGACCGTTTTCGGTATGCGTAGATTGCGTCCCTGCAGCGGGAGTGTCGTTCGCGGTCGGTGGCGACGTCTCACCAACAGTGATGGCTCCAAGTCGTGGAGAATGCGGCAACGCCGATGAAACCAAAGCGGTGTTACCAGCGGTACCAGCAGCGTCCTTCCCTCCTTAGGCGTTGCCGCCTGGGGTGGTGATACCACGTCGGGTGGGGGGGTGACGGTTTGAACTCGTAGGGAGTCCGCGGACTGGGCCTGAGAGGGGGTCTGACCCAGTGGGTAGAGTGTTCGAGGTGTCCGGTAGTTCGGATAAACCGCGTTCCGGGTGAGGAAGTACCGCTGGGCGCGATACTTCCGAGGGTTGATCACCTGCAGAGGTTGCCGCGACAGGCGGGAGAGTCTGAGTAGGCAAAGGGGCGCTGCTGACGCGATCGCGTGATACCCGTTCGTGGGCATTATCGATTTCCAACACAACGGTGTCTGGCGTAAGAGATACCACTCAGTAGGGTCCGCTTGCAATGGGAGAAAGTTTGTGCCGACGCTCCTTTTCAGGATTGTAGTACTCCTTTCGGAGGAACACAAAGTCGTTCACCCGCAATTCGAGTAATGGTTTGCGCACCCGTTGGTCGAAGTTACGCTTGAATGTAGCTTGAGCTTTATCCATCGCCTTCTGGGCTTTCGGCACCATCTCGGTAAGCCAATTTTTCCACGCGTTGCGGTACTGCGCCGGGGACGGATAACTCGCAAGAGTAGGTTGGGCTTCAATAGCAACCGGGGCGGTGGCTGTGAGAGCACCAGTTCAAAGGGTGAGAGCGAGGTTACCCGATGCACCTGCGTGTTGTACGCATACGTTACTGCGTCAGTATAAAGATCCCATTCCTTGCGGTGATCTGCCACATAGGAACGGAGTGCATTAAGCATTGTACGGTTAAACCGTTCTAACTGCCCATTACACTGGGGGTGATAGGTGGTTGTGAACAAGTTCCTGACATCTAGGATTCTGCATACATCTTGAAAGAACTTCGATGTGAATTGAGATCCGTTGTCGGAGAGTACGTTGACAGGCGGCCCAGAAACGAACACCCAGTGGGTTACGAATGCTTGCGCAATAACCGCAGCGGAGATTCGCTTAAGGGGTACAGTTCTGACCAGTTTGGAGAAGCGATCCGTGATCACCAAGAGGTACCGGTTCCCTCTGGGAGTGCGAATTAACTCGCCCAATATGTCGATAGCGACAAATTCCAACGGGCTTCTCGCAGGGAACAAGGTCAACTTCTTTGAGTACTTCCGAAGTCGGACATCATTCTTGGCACATTCCACCCATGAGCATCTAATTGCAAAGCAGTCAAACGCCATGGCGGGCCAATAAAAGTGTTTTCTCAATGTGAGATACAGTTTGCGACCCCCAGGGTGTGCGCCGACCTTAACGTAATGTGAAAGATGTAGTACTCGTCGTTGTAGCGAGTGTGGCACCACGATCTGTGGGTTGCGTTCTACCATTCGTACCAGGTAGCCTTGGTCGTTCACCACAAACGGTATGCGGTGTCCACCATTCAGGCGGGAACGCACTTGCGTACAGAACTTATCTAAGTGTTGTTCCCTCACTAACTTCTCAGGAGTAGTAGGTTTAAAGGAACCCGCTGTGGGTTCACTTCCTTCGGCGGCGAGGATATCGTCGCAAATATCATCCAGTGGGATTCCTGACTCCTCATCTGCGAGTTCTGCTAAGAAGCAGGGTATGTCCAAATCATCGGAGGGTTCTGGTTCGGCAGCAGTTACCAGACGGGAGAGTGCATCCGCTTGGGTGTTGAGCTTTCCTTTCTTGTAGCGCACGTCGAAATTGAACTCCGACAATCGGAGTCTCCACCTCATGAGGCGCCCTGAGGGCTCAGAAATTTCCATGAGCCACCGTAGGCAGGAGTGGTCCGTATGTACCACAAAATGGGTGCCCATTAAGTAGGGGCGTAGGGTAGACAATGCCCATACTACGGCGAGGCACTCTTTTTCAGAGACAGAATAGTTCCGCTCGTGCACATTGAGCGAGCGAGACCAGTACCCAATTGGGTGACGGACACCTTCGGTATCGGTCTGAAACAAGGCACACCCCACTTGGTTTGCACTGGCATCAGTGTCTAGCTCGTACGGTAACCCAGCGGTGGGGAGAGCCAAGATACGCGGAGACGTTACGGCGTCAATCAGCTGCGTAAATGCTGACGCTTCCTTGTCACCGAAAGGTTCCAGTTGCACGGGTTGTCCTTTCGTTAGGAGTTTGTTGAGCGGCGTGGCGATCTCCGCAAAGTTCGGAACAAATCTCCTGTACACATTGCACAATCCTAAGAAGGAGCGTAACTCCGTTTGAGTTGTAGGGTGTTTAGCTTCCTTCAAGGACTTGACGCGCACCTCGTCGACCGAGAGTTGGCCTGGGCGAATTATGTGGCCCAAGTACTTGACCAAATCGGTGAAAAACTCGCACTTCTTGAGTTTCAACGTGATTCCGGCGTCACGCAATACCCGCATGACATCCCGGACATGGGAGAGATGTTCTTCGATATTATTGGAGAAGATTATGATATCGTCCAAATATACCAAACAGGTGTGCCACTTGAAGGGTGACAACGGAATGTCTATCGCCCGTTGAAATGTTGCGGGGGCATTAGTTAGCCCAAAGGGCACTCGCTTGAAGCAGTATAGCCCCTGATGGCATACGAAGGCGGCCTTATCACCATCTTCCTCCCTAATGGGAACTTGCCAGTACCCTCAGTTGACATCGAGGGTCGTAAAGACCTTTGCACTCCCAAGTGAGTCAATGTATTCATCCATTCGTGGAATTGGATAAACGTCCTTCATTGTGACGGTGTTCAATCGACGGTAGTCGATGCAGAGCCTCCATGACCCGTCGGGTTTAGGTACAAGCACTACAGATGACGTCCATGACGACTGAGCAGGCTCAATGACTCCTGCGCGCAGCATTTTCTCGACTTGAGATTGTTCCTCCTCACGAGCTTTCGGCCCAGCCCTATAAGGGTGTTGTGCAATCGGCCGCGTGTTCGGTAGTAGATCAATTCGATGTTCCGTGATCCCGATGGTCCCCAAGGAGCCACCCCACATGGGAGAGAATTCACGCAACATGTGGCGCAATTTTTCTCAATGAGATTCCGGGACATGAGACAAGTCCAAGTTTTCCAGCTCCTTAACAGGATCCGTCAATTCAGATCCAGGTGGTGTGGCCTTCACCTCTGACGGGATCGGATTAGTAACACCCGATAAATTGTCAGGGTTCGTGGAGTCGCCTCTCTTCGACAAATGAGAAACATCAGCGGCTTCCTCCCCCTCCTTAGGGTCAGTCAAGCCAAGCACCTCCGATACAGGTATCTTCGTTGGCACGATGGCGGTAGAGTGAGGTAAGATGGACCCGATAATTTGGTTCTTCACCAGCCATTGGTTCGAATGGCCAAAGTTGGCGATTAGCACCTTAAAGGGTTCATCTGGATTGATAGTAACGATTCCGTTAGCACCCGCAAGTTGTTTCTCGGCAAAGAGAGTAGACAGGGGTTGCACAATGTGCAACCCTACCTGTTTAGAAGAGACAGGTACCCATACTTGGGATTCCGATGGTATCCGAACGAATTGAGCGATTCTGAGTTTCGTTGAGACCGGTTTCGGTGTCAGCGCTTCTTGAGCGACAGGCAAGGGGACACGCTTACGCGAAGCGTTCTGCAATGTCTTCCGCACTATCGGAACAGACGAGGCACCAACCATTTCTACGGTTCGGGCCCTGGGGCGTATTGCTTCCACGAAGCGATCACAAAAATCACAACCCAGAATAACGGGTGCTGCAAGTGCCTTGCAGACAACGAAATCCAACTGCACCAAGTAAGTTCCAAGTCTCACCACGAGAGATAGGTGCCCCACTGTGCGTATCGGGCGGTTATTCGCGTCGGCGATATCCACGTTTGGATCGTAGCGAATGCGTTCCCGAAGTGCGGGCGGTATCAACGCGGTGTGAATCAGATTGGGCGCAGCCCCTGCATCCAAGACGGATAATTGACGTACCATGTACTACTTTGATAAGCTTAAGTCGGCGTTTACTTTGTAGTTCCGCTTAGCCATTATCATGACCCGGTTCGGGTTTCGCAAATTGCGGGAGAGAATCCACGGTCGATGCAACACTCCAAGGAGTTTCGAGTCAGCATCTGTATCAGCAACTCTCCTGGATAGGATTCGAATTGCCGGGGAGCGAAGCGGTGACGCCTCAGACGTCTTCTGCTTCGACTCAGAAGACGCCGCTCTCGTAGGGGAGACTCCCAAATATAGTTTTTCGGGGCAGGCTCGACCGCTGGTTGCGGTTCATTCCCACCTCGGGGCTTCAAAGAAACCCCCTTCGCCAGTGTCGGGTCCTTTAACCCATGAATGGGGAGTGCGCCTGCTGCAGGTTGAGGCTGCTGTTGCCGTCCATACTTGGCTTTGGCATCCTCATATGAGGCAGATGGCACACGTTCCCGTTTTTCCAGGGTCAAAGACTTGTACTGTACGATTACTTTCGGCATCTCCCTCAAGGGAAACGAGCACTGAGGTGAAATATGCCCGTGTTGATAACACACGTGACATATCAGCGACACCGATCTGCCCAGCGAACGCAACGCCGCCGGTCGTTGAGGTCGAGTATCCCGCCAGCCTGGGCGTGCAAACCGAGTGTGGTTGGTGGCATAGGCCAGTGATGGCGCAGGAACCTTAGAGTTCCCCATGTACCCCACAGGGTCTGTGTCCATTGTTTCCTCTGTAGTGGTTGAGGGTAGCCCCGAAGTTCCTACGGAGATAGGATTGGCTGCAAACTGGACCTGATCGTAATCCACAGGTGGACGGTTATTCTGTAACAGGGAGAGAGATGAGTCAGATCCTTCAGCCAGGAGGGCCTTCGTGGGCCTGTGTGTTGGCTTCCGTGTCGCTCGGAAAGTATCTCCCTCAGTCTGGGCGTAGTGAACCAGTTCCAAGTAGGAGATCTTCCTTGTTCTGCTCCCGATAACGGGATACTAGTGCCCGGATGGCGGGTTCCAATCCTTCCACAAACATTGTGCACCTCTCAGCTGAGGAGTAAACAATACCGCAACGGTGAAACGCTTTGTTCAAGCGCGTTGAATAACTCGTTTCTGTTTCCCCCGAATTCTGCTTTGTCGCCCGTAGGGCCAGAATAGCGTCTGGGATCGCATTGCCACTGGCATACGACCTCAATAGGTAATGAACGGCTTCGGGCCAACACGTGACACCGCCTTCAGAGGCTCTTGCTGATCCACGCACGGAGTGAAACTCGTCTTCTGCCATCCCCTTTAGGAAATATGGGAGGGCCACATACGCCTGTGCTTCACTCATGCAGAGTATGTCCGCTTCCTGAACGAAGCGTGCAAGGAAATCCAACACCACAATTTGGGTCGTCACCACTGAACTCTTTCTTCTGTAGAGTAATCAGCATTCGGCGGATGTAATCCTTCATTCGCCTCGTGCCATGGGCATTGCGTTCGCCTCAGGCGTTCTGTAACCGATAATAACGGTATGAAAGCAGTTTCCGGTACAACGGATTCGACGGTTTTAACTCCCTGAGTCCCTTATGTCTCTTTCGCTTAGCACGGGAGCGAATGGATCCCTGGGTGACAAAGGTCGCTTTAGAGCGCGTTGCTCGAGACCGACGTCGGTTACTACCTTCACTATCCGACGAGGATGAAGAAGATGACGAGTTACCCGACGATTGGGTGGAGGAGTCAGAATCTGACGAGTCCGAATATGCGTGAACCTCCCTTTTAGACTTCCGGGATTTGCGCTTCATTGAGCGGTGGGGCGAGCCTTCTGAGGTGATTGGGTCATCTTTGGCCGCAGCCTCATCCATACGGATAGTAGCCTCTAGATTTTCCAAACGACTCTGTAAGCGAGTGGCGCTCATCTGATCTTCTTCAAGAAAAGCAGCATACTCCGCTGCGAACACAGCGGCTTCTCCAAGACACTCCAAAATAGAGTTCACATCCTTACGCAGGAGTCGAATATCTCCCGAGTAATCCCTAAGAGGGGCATCGTCGAGACGACTCCGAAGTTCGGTTTGTTGTTTAAGAAGATCCACGAGGGAGATGTTGACACTCAATCGTGAGTCTAATAAGGTGTACTCACCCGAGTCCAGCGCTTTGGGGCGGGCTGCCTGTGAGGGCGTTTCCACCACCGGTGTAGGCTCCACAGGAGGAGGTTCCATGACCGGTATCGGTACTCTATAAAGCTCGTGCGGTACGGAAACGGCTGAGGGTGCATTCCGACCATTCGGATGGCGATCGATATCTCCCGTCTCGGGAACAGACCTACGGGAGCGCTGGACAGCAGAAGGTGCTGCACCACTCCCTTGAACTGACCTGTTGCGAGAGTTTCCACGTGACGGGGGAGGCATTCTGCACATATGCGTCCCACGTACCGGGAGGTTACCAAAAACAACCAAACACTTCCGGGATGGGCAGTAGCGATCAGATCTACCCGATAAGGGTCCTTCCAACCGGTCAGATCTACCCGATAAGGGTCCTTCCAACCACCACAGAGGGTAATTTCACTTTTGAACCAACCTGAAAAAGGTGATCTTCCCGAGATTCGACTTCTAAGTCGGAAGACCACTTGTGGTGCAAACCCAGAACGGGTGAAACACGCACAGGATGTCCGAAGTCCTGCTTCCTAGGGGATGGTAACTCGGGGGACGAGCCTCTGTTGACACCGGGGACCTGAGTGTAAAACCAGTAGTGTACTGAGGATAACCTACAGAAGTGAATGCAGAAAGTCCAATATCAGGAGAATCACCAGCAAAGGACGGTGTAGAAACGAGGAATACCCGGAAAGGGGTGAGTCAGACACTTCGGAAGGAGACGTAGCCCAAGAAAAAAGAGAAAAAGAGGTACGTCCAAAGAGGAGACGCGGGCCGTGCACACGCACGCAACAGGCCCGACGTCGGGGAGAAAGAGCAAGAAACAACCCAATACTGGGGCGGAGATCTGTCCTGCAATCAGGAATTAATAGAAATAGTAGACGTCAATACCACACGGTATATACAGATTCCTTAGGCGTCCCAAGGGTAGTACGTGTACTTATACCTCTTGAGGTGACCCTCCGGGCGGAGTAGTACACCGGCAAGGGCAGTAACGCCTAGAGCCCACACTCAAAATGAGTCTCAAGTGCCCTCTGATCCGAGTAGCAGTTCTCGAAGGAGAGGCTTGGTTGCTTTACCATCATGTGGTGTTCAGCCGCCCCTGCACCTCTAAGTACCCCAGGTGCGGGCCGGTTGACCGATCACAATAGTGCACACCCGTACGGGTGGTACACGTACGCAACTCCACTGTCAGGGTGCAGAAAATAAAGACAAACTAAAATATTCCCCAAAATGCTCCACTTGTGCACTAGCCATCCACGTCTACGTGTCCACGCCCGACCAGAGCCCTTGGCACATCCACGCCCCTCTACGGGTGCTAATTAAGATTAAATTAACCAACGGTTGAAGACTCCCATAGGGGATGCACCTCATAATGTCAAGTGCCACGTGCACGGGCGCATCGCTCATGTATGAAGAGCTTCTTCGTCAAACACCTTCAGAATCGGGTTTGCTCCACAAATATGACGCCTAAAGTGCAGCGCTGCACTTTAAGCCTTATAATACCTCTCCGAAAACTAAATTTAGAGATATTTTAGAGAACATTCTGTGCATCAAGTTGCCAAAGTGTATCGCTGTTAATCCACTGGGGAAAGAGCTGTTTCAATCAACGGCGCGCGCAGATTGTGCTCTGAGGCCTTCAACGTTTGGTTCTGACCGTTTCAACACCAAAGATCCGATAACGGTCGAAGCGCAGTGCTGTCTGCATAAGCTTTTTTCGAGTACCAACGTATCTCCAATGCTACATTCATTGCCGAAACGGCCACCTGGAGTTTAACATTTCCCCTGCATCAGAATGAGTTGCACCTATCCATTTTATCAATATATATTGCCATGTATTTATTGCCATTATGCGCCGCATGTTTCGGTACACATGGTGACCGTTGCAACTTGCCTCGCTTGCTCTCAGTAATATCACCCCGCCAATGCGTTCCTTAAACAAACAGACCGCACCAGCCCAGTGTCTAGCAGACAGCGTAAGTACGTTCTTTATTGACAAGCCATTGTCATTATGCTCTTAGAAATTAGGCAGACCAGCTTTCTGGCATAATGCAGTGTTGAAAAAACTGACTAGTCTACCGACTATAGCGGGGATATCGCTCGGACATTTATATCTAGCTGTTTTAATGTAGTTCCATGTGATCAGTGACCTTCGCGACGACGGCTACGCAATAATGGACAAAAGGGATGGCTGTGAGGGGATCTACAGGTTTCTCGGTCGCGGCAGCAGACCGCGTAGAATAAGCGGGGTGGACGGAAAGGAAAGCATGGGAGCATCTGGCGGCTTTAGGTTTATTGAAGGAGGAAGAAGAAGAATGGAAGAGAAAGGGGCGCGAACGTGGAATTGGAAGATGGCGGAGATTGCGGTTGTGCAGGGACTAGAGTGGTTGAAGGGGATAGGGCGGATGGTGAGGATAGAGGTAACAGTGATATCGGAGAAGCTGGTGATGGGGGTGACGGAGGCGCCGGGGGCGTGGGCGTGCTGCTGAACGGCGTTGGTGATGACGGTGGTGATGACGAGAGTGACTTCAATGAATTTGCTTACTGTGCTCATGTATTTCAAACTTTGCGAAAATGCGTACTTTCTCCTATATTTTGAAGAGGTAATATAAGGCTTATATTACCTTTTCGTAACGCAAGTTCCTACAGAACATAGCTGTAAAATAATTTTGTAAAGTAACCCGGGGTACTGTATGCAAACCCGCGGGACTGCCTCACCCGAAACACGACCCTAACCAGGCACAGTTCTTTCTTTGTTCGAACTCGCTTCCAAACGCATAGGAATGAACAGCGATTGCTTTTCTCTTTGCGTTTATGAGCGCCAACGCTTCTTGGTCAGAAACACCTTGTACTCTTTCGATGCGAGCAGATAATCATCTATGATCTCAGTAAGTTCAAAATAATAAGACGTGGTGGATGAGCACAAGTAGTTCCTTTATACTAGTGGGGTTCTCGTTAGGATTATGAAAAACGAAAGAACAACCAACCTTGGCACATCACGCGCTCAGTCATAGGCATAAACAGTGACGAGGACGCAACTCAAACTGCCGTTGCCTTAAAGTAGTAAGGTTTTGATGACGTCGACAGTACAATGCGCTACAAATCAAAAGATCCACGTCAATACATATACGCTTTAAAATGTCAAACGTGATCCTGGCTGTTGTTGTCACCATTAGCTTTAAGCTCTAGCTCTTCCCGATCTTCCTCCGAAATTTGAGCGCCAATCACAACAGTCTGACTGTGCCAAGTTTCCCAGCACTGCGAGCAAATTGCCTGTCGACAAATCACGCACCACTGGCGCTGCCTTGAACCACCTTTTTTGCGGTACCGCTTTCCAATTTTTATGATCGTGTGACTATACGAGCACAACGCGCAATATGTATCTTGTCCCTTCACAATCCTGTGAAGCAATCTCTGTTCCAATCTTCGCCTTCTGTCTTCATCTCGATTAAACGTTTCTACTACATTTCTGCGGTATAGAGGTGCAATGGTACGTTCGATAATAAGCAGTAGGTCATATATCAAATTCTCATTTGTACTTGCGCATGTTAGACTAGCTGTTCAAGACGCTGCCGCAATAACACAGTATTCTTTTGCCAATTGCCTCGCAAGGTCAGAAAACGAAGCACAGGTTGAAACGTTTTTTCTTATCTGGAGGTATCCATGTCCGACTTTGTCTTTAAACCTGTCTGGTAGCTTTCCTTTCCTTTTCGCCTTCGAAAGACGATGCAGAACTGCAGCATTACTAACTTGAGCGCACAAAAGACCCCCAATGATGCTGATAATTATATTTTCTGCTGCGTTGGTGTAGCGAAAGCTGGTAATTGCACGACTAAACTCATCCACTCCGTCTTTTAAGTAGTTCCAATAAACGAACGCTGTTGGAAAAATCATAGGGGCTGGGGGGAGAGTTCCAGACCTTCGAACGAGACTACGGTATGCGTCACTTAGAGAATAGTATGACGCAAAAGAATGTAGACCCGAAGCATGTGATGTTTGTAGCAAATCATCCTAGTCCTTTGGAATAAAGTCCGAGCCCTTTCCAACCCAGTCAAAACCATGAACATGCGACGCAGAAATAGTAAATCCGTAAATATTCTTCAAGCACTCGTGAAAGTCCAAAATCGAGATATAAATGACTTCTCCAATCCCGCAGTTACTGCCCTTTGCCTGAAAAAACATAACTGACTTCAGGTTCAAGGTAAGAGCATGATGCAGGCACTGGACTCGGTGCTCCGTGGTTGGTACAAGCTCATGGAATTGCTTCAAAGAATCTTCGTTTCGCCCAATATCTTTGATCATAGTTATCGCTGAAAACTTTTGCTTCCGCTTTCGGGCTTCTTCAATCGTGTTCAGAGTAGTCAAAGTCTTGATTTCTACTGCGCAAACTTGACATTCCTGTAGAGCAATCGCGATTTCGCGCTTGTGACGTGTTCCGTTTCATAACACCTCGGCTTTCCGAGTTGCCTCTACAGCAAGGTTATGAATTTAGGTAGCATTCTGACGCCATATGGAATGGTGGCACCCGATGGGGATGATGAATTGGTAACTGGTTGTGGCAGTGGATCGCGTGTACGCGTGTATGGATTGGCTCTGTCACAGAGAAAATTGGATTGGTTATTAAAATTAGTGGCTGCCAAGGCGGGTGTGCGCAAGTGCAACACGTGTATTACTCTGCCATATATGGCACTACTTATTTTAATTATTTAGTTTAATTTGAGGAAACCAACTTAAGTGAAGGATTTGGTGCAATCCCACGAGTGGGCAAACAAGGGCCGCGTCGCGGAAAGCGCACCGACAGGGTGTTCGAAACCTGCTCTCTATAGGGGTAGACGCAGCAGTAGAACCCTCTGATAGGGCCAGCGCGATGCCGGGTGTAAGTCCGGGTGGCCCCGATCTGAACGTACAGTCAGAGGCGAAGGGGAAGAATCGGCGTAGGTATCCGGTTGTTCTGGCGAGCCACAGCGAGTGGAGATATCCAGCCTAGCGGTAGGGAGCAACAGAGGATCAGCAAACGAGCCGCACTGCGGAGCACTGACTCGTGATAAACGGGAATAAGTCCAGAGACTATTGGGCAAAAACCTGTATAACAGGGCAGAGAAACGAGAGCCGTATGACGGAAATAATAACAAAGAAACAACAAAAGGTGCCGTGACGACGGTCTAGAACTCCTCAGTGGTAGAGGTCGGATGACTAGCCCGGAATTGCGGGGGCTTGCCCGATTAGTGACGAAGACCGTTCACAAGTGGCAAGAAAGTCAAAGCCAGAAGCCTCCTTGAGGTTTACTTCCCGTACAGTGGCGGCAAGTGCCGCCACCTATATAGGGCACTTGAAAATATCAATTAAAATATCTAACTATCCGGCGATGCCGGCCAATACACTACAGGTGTGCAACCGTGGCAGGCTTGCCACGGCGCACCCGCTATCGGGCCAACTTGGGACACGTGTGCAGAAATACTACCCTTCCCACGCATATCCCAAAAAATGGGCAATCGCCACAATGCCTTCTCATAAATGGGGTGGCGAAGCCGGTAACGTATCAACCCTATATGAAAAGCACTAAGGTGCATCCCCACAGAGGGCGTTTTGCTCTACAGAAAAGGGAAGACTAAATATCGCCAGCGGCTACTTGCTGTGCATCAAAGGTATTCTCATCAGTACCTCTGTGGTCAAATGCTCTTTGACTAACTAAACTCTCTATTCGTAGCAGTCGCAATTCATCGTCGGATATACGTGATTTGAGTTCTGATATAAAAGAGCATGTCTCTGAAACAGTGTCTGAATTGGAAAGCTTGTCTTATTTTGAAGGTACGAATGAAATATCATCGTTGCTCTGCGATTTGTTAGATTCGTTGAAGTCTGAAAGCAGATCCTTAGAGGCCAGCAAAAGTTGATGGCCTTGATGAAATTGGTTTGGATTTGTTTCACTAAAAGTGGGTGAGATCAATTTATGAACAGGAACGGAGAGAGAGAGTTGCGTTGCGTACTTCTCCGGAGTTTGTGTAACTGAGCACAGTTTAGTTTGGTTGTTCAAGTTTCCATAGCTTTGGGCGTCTTGATCTGTGCATAAAGGGGACGATTGGAACGTATCTAGAGCAGAGATAGAACGCCTTCGACTGGGTGAGGAGGAGGCGTTGGGTAAAGTTGACATTTTCTCCGTGAGAGGAGCAAGTTCGAACTAAGGGAGAATTGTGCCCAATTACTGTCTTGATTCGGGTGAGACAGTCCCGCTGGGTGATGGTGTGGTCCTGGCGGGTGAGTTGCACCGCCGATTCCTCTGGAAAGAGGGTTATGCGTACATGACGGCGGGGAAGAGCGGGATATAGTAAATGAAGCAAAAATGCACTGTCAGACATTTATGATCAACTTTAATTACAAAACCACAGCACACCTACAGTTGTATGCGTAGGAGGGTATAAACTCCTCACAGTACACAAGGTCTTATTGACGAAGTAAACGAACGTTGCCCTTCAAGCTGGCTAAATCGGCATACATCAACGGGAAAGTGTTGTTATGCCGGAGGATGCATTATCAGTTTGCTCCGTTTTTGTCAAATAAAAAATTTTTTCACTCACATATGGATAGATTTGTAGATGTGTGCTAGCAGTATAGAATTAGTGGAGTTCCCTAAATTGACTTCAAAGACTTAATGTTATCACTAAAAATACGCCGTACTTACATGCGTTATATAGCGATTTTGTGGCTATATAACGGTGTTGAGTACTGCGTACTTTTGCAAACCTGCTTTGTTCTTGGAATCATAACGAAATAGTCCACTTACAAATCCTACGTGTCAGCAGAGTACGCCTCTCACATTATTTCTAAGCGCCAACGCTCGATGAAACAGAGGTTCTACTTCTGTTGAGGGAGTGATATCGACATTTTGAGATTCCCCGACATGTACCGAGATGTACGCGCACATCTGGGATGGACACACCGTATTACTGTAATTTCTGTGCGTAACTGCATGGAAATGCCGGAAAATTGTAAACGAACAAACGCGTAAGGCAACGTTCATAGAATCCACGCTTTGTAAGAGAATAAAAACCTAACGGACAAGTTAAATAGTAGAAAGACATAATGTATGGTAGGTAAAACTTTCGTAAAGTTTTCTCACGTGAGAAGCATAACACCAGCACGTAACCCTATCGGTGCCGCCTTATTTACCAAAAGTATATACTTCACAAACCTTGAGAATCTTGTACTGTTCTTCAACACATCACACAACACATCGTGATGTGTCTTATGTTATCATTGATGACTAATGTCAACTTCTTGAGACTAAAGAAAACGAACGAAGTTCCGATTGAGACCCTAACTTTAGGCTAGAATTTGTCTATGAGAGTGGTTTGTACGTGAAATGTAACAAAATGACAATGCGGAGTAAAAGATATTTAAAGTCTCACCTCGCTAACTTCGAAGAAAAACTGCAAAAAGGTCTACTTTGTAACTTGTGTGCTTTCAATTTAGTTTATTCTCAGAGGTAAAACTGCTGCATTCAAGAAAGAAATACGATATGGCAAGTATGTTAGATATATTAGACTGACCATACTTCTAAGCATGAAGCTCGGGCCCCAGAACTGTGATGTTATCAAAGTCATCATTACGACTTAGCATGATAACTCTGATGCTATCATGTGATAACTTCGTAGTTATCATTATAATACTTCTAAGGGAATTGTCGCGGTAGGTCTTCTTCTGAGGTCTTTTGTGTATTGTGCAGCTCTTGATTTTTCCTCACAACAATGCTTCTTTCTGAACTGTTGTAACTTACATACACAAAAAGGCTTACTCGAAATGAATTTAAACGCTTCATTTATATGTATGCTTTACAAGATATATTTTATTTTTAAATTCTTCTTAGTTTCGGCATTTCCCGCATTTCCCATGCAGGAATGCCGCAGAGTACAAAACGTTTAATAAAATTTACAATTAATGATTGGCCCAAGACTGTATTTTGCCCAATTATGTGAAACTTTTGCCATTTCCCGCTCTTCCCGGGACGCGCTCACTCTGCACGGGTGAGATGGGACTGTTTCACCTCGCCCCTCAGGGGCGTTCTAACCTGTAGTCCAAAAACATTTCGCTGCCGGTTTTGCCCTCCACGTGGGCAACGTAGCAAGCTTAGATCTGCTCTCCCATCAGCAGATCTATTCTGATCAGAGACCAAAGTTGACAGAAAACCCCGGAGCATACACATAAAGAGACCAGAGCATTGTTCTTTCTCAAGAAAGTTCTGCAATCAACTAGGGCCTACAACTTACTACCAAGAAGTCCTACCAAGAAGTACCAACGCAATTCCTTCCCTTCTGCGTCATCAGGTCTACGGTCTCTACATTGTTCAAATTCAAACCAAACAAAACCATCATGAACATAACTAGCTTGCAACAATCCGTATTTTGCAGCCTCTTCCCTGATTGATCTTCTACGATGACAATTCAACAGCGAAGGGTGACAGCTGCCCGACAGCTTGCATTGACGCGCATTCGACTACTTTCTACTGCAAATGTCATACTTGAAAAATTGCTTCAAGCACAAACGAAATCTATCTTTCGCAAACGAGTAAAACAGAAAACCAAACTCCCCGAGTTTCGACGAATATCTGCTCGTTACGATGAAGGCCTTTGCGCATCTTATACTGATGCAAGCTTTTCGTCTTTCTTCAGAATGCAGCGAAAAACGTTTTGGAAGCTTCTTCAGCGCGTACGTCCTTTATTAGTTAAGAACAGGGAAATGGGCAGTCGGTTAAAAATGGAGGTGATCCATCCAGAGGAGAGGCTCGGACTTACATTGAGAATGTTGGCTGGAGGTTCGTATCTGGACCAGGCACGCAGCCACAACATTGGTACCTCTTCTGTTTACCACGTTTTTCATGAGACATGCAACGCTTTACAGAATGTACTTTCTTTCGAAGGACTTCCTATGAGTGAAGAGGGTTTCAAAAAACTTTCGGATGGATACAAAACGCTAAGAAGACAACCAAGTCCATTGACCGGCTGTATAGGGGCTCTTGATGGGATTCTGGTTCGAATTGCTAAGCCGGCCAAACAGTATATCCCAGCATCGTTTTTCACCAGAAAGAATTACTATGGTCTTCCAGTGCAACCTATGGTTTCGTTTGACGGTAAGTTTATTTGCGCGTCTATTAAATGTGTTGGATCTACTCACGACTCTCTGTGTCATAGTGTTTCAAAACTCGGTCGCTATTTGGAGAAGTACGGATTGCCGTGTGGGTACTGGATTGCCGGAGACGAAGCATATATATGCACGAACGTTCTTCTTACTCCTGTACCTTCGTCAAGGGCATCATTGGAAGAAGATGCTTTTAACTTTTTTTTTGTCTTCGTTGCGGATTTGCGTAGAACAACATTCGGACGACTTGTGTCGAAGTGGAGAATTTTGAAGACAGAACTGAAATTCGATTTTCCTAAGAACGCACGTCAGGTGATTTTGTGCATGAAGTTGCACAATTTTCTAATCGATGTAGATGAATCATATCAAGCCTACGATCACACTGACAGTATTCGTCAGATGGTTCAATTTCAGTCTCAAGAGTGGTTCGACTTCTGTGAGGAGGCTGATGACGTGTCAAACTGTGTCTCCTCATCTTCCGAATCACGCAAAAGAACCGAAATGGTTTGTATTATCAAATCACTGGTACTAAGACGCCCTGGGGTTCGGGGAGGTACGCAAGCATAACCTTCTTGCTTTGGCTTAATATGTTATGTTCCCATTGTCTACATCGTCCTCAGAGAACTTGGTGTTTTCAGGGTCGAAGATATGAGTACAACGCTTCTATTGGGATCAATGGTTTCTCGAAGCTGCGAGATATATGGCAATCAAAGGTGTCGAGCTTTTGCTTCACCCGACGGCAATAGGTTCCGAGCCTCAAGACCCTCCTCGTGACACATGTTCATAATGGCGAAAGTGTATACAAGGACATGCCGCTGCCAAAATGGTGCCCATTAATTGCCGCGAACCGCGTGGGGAAAGAACACAGAGTATCCTCTGACGTATCAATCACGTTCTATGGTTTATCCTTTATGACTGGTTCCACAGGAGCCATCGTATCAGACGCTGGCCGTCATCAAGAGATCGTTCTCTTTTACACCTGTAACCTCCACGAAATGCCATTAGCTCCTGGAAGAGCAGTTTGCATGTGTACGGAATGCAGACATGGATAACAGCCGTGCTGTTGTTGCCGTTCGTAAAATGGAACGCGTTCTTTGGAGGATCTGCTTTTGCAATCAATCCGCATATGTCGCACACATGTACTTATCGCTCATATCTATGAAGCCTCCCCGAAGAAAGTTGGCCCCCGTCTAATCAAGGAAAGGTTTGTTAGCTGTTTGTTGATTTGTCTTCAGCTGGCACACAAGTGCATCGAAAGTTCAGTGAGCACAAATTTCCGGCAAGTCATTGAGGAATGCTGTGAAGATACGGACAGACTTGGAATCGAGGACATCGACGATCTACTCAGAGGTTCCTGGACCGCCTCTCACGTAGCCAAACAAAGAGCAAATGCAGTAGTGACGAGAAGACTGTAGAATGAACGAGACACCTTGAAGGAAGCACGGAGCGTCTGGTTCTATCCTGATGAATTTCTTCTCCGCCGCAACGCCGTAGACTCTGGTGAACGTGCAATCCAAGCCCGCAATGCGGTGCTGGAACCCATTCGGGCATTTCATTCCTTTATTCGTTCTGATTACTCCGAATGAATTCGTTATGCGAAGCGAATTTGGCGTGCACAACGCGGCATAAGGGTTCAACGATACGCCCGGAAGAGAAGCATAGCGCAGGTTTCGGATGATGAGACCGAAGGTCATACCGAAGAAGGAGACTCAGAAGCGTCGATTTCAGCCGAAAAACCTTTCGGAGGTGAGTCATTCGCCAGGACGTTTGGGGTGAGGCGAGCTCGGAAGAGGCATGGTTCGAGCGATATTACATCCATGGATGATTCTCCGTCGAATTCTGTTGTCCATCTTCGAAAGAGTGCGGCCCCGTATGATTTCTTCAGCAGGAAGAATGTCCCTCTTATTGGATCTGGCATATCCTTGCAGAGTCTTGTTGGGTCGCCCGTCGTGGAACTTCCTGGAGAATTTCGACTTTGGGTTCTCCCGGTCAAGAAAGAATCAAATCGGTTTGAGACTGGACACCTGTATAGTATACCGCTGCAAGTGAAGACGGTCCTTCATCTGAACTCAAAACCAAAAAGATCCCGGACATCCCAGGAGCTTCTTGCGGAATGGTGCGTGGGGTCACTCTCCCGAAATCTCGGGCAGTGAATCATCTCTTTCGTGTTCAGGACTAGGAGGAGCGCTCCCAGCAAAGCAATAACGGTACACCTTCTCTTCTCACAGACGTTGGGAGCGTTGACAGCGTGTATGGAATGCAAAAGCCGTTAGGTTTTGAAATCCTCCTTACCCTCGGCACCTTATGCGCCCCTCGTAAAGCGGCTGTTGCCAACATGAGCTCTAAGCAACTCCTGCGGAAGGGACTGAGTCTGGATGACATCGTTCCGCGGGACCCCGAAGCTGTCCCATATCTTCAAGAACAGCGAAGTATGTCTGCCAAGACAGTGTTACACCAAGCATTTCTTTATGGGTCACATGCGATAGATGGAACATTTCCTGCTTTGTATGCGTTTGACGCCAAGATTGTGCACATTGTCGTCTCTACACCAACAGAAGGTGTGAGTTTCAATGTGGAAAGAATTGGGAAGAAAACTCTAAAGGCAAGAAGAGAACAACGCGAGGGGAACAGTGAAGAAAACTCGAAGAAGAGCGCATTATCGCTAGACTCTAACTTCACATTAACGGCAGTGCGAGTACAGCAGAAATCTTGGGCTGAGTTGCACAGATAACTTTCGAATCTGCGATATTTTCCACGGCTGTCCAACAAACTACATTCTACAGGTATGAAGACAATTGTACTTGCACAATGGCCTGTGATGGACACAGCAATGTCGACAAACGCCATGTTTGGTTCAAGCGGAAAGAAAGTAGATCTCCGCAAGAAGCTTTCCGCGCTTCAAGAATGTATCGCGGCAACTCGAAGTTACCCTCTCATTCGAGTTCCAAATAATGCAGAAGATGGTAACTACTTGCCAGTTGGTTGGGAGCATCGAGCTACAACGACGGACTTGTCAAGGTACGGGGATATCACAGACTGGCTTCTCAATCAACTACTTCTCTCGCGATTCGCTGGAATCCCTATTGGAAATATGTCCTTGACAGACGTGCACGCCCAAGCACTCGACGTGCTTGTTGGACCAGAGCTTATCAATCGCGATCATATTCTCTGGGCCTCTACTTCGTCCCAACCGGATCTTGGAGGACTTGAGGAAGATGATTGCAATTTGCAAAACGAGATGAGGTCAGTTCCGGAGGTGACAAACCCAGGATCATACCACACGATTTGCATTGACACAGAACTATCGAATCTGTCAATTGTAACAAATCCGTCCTCATATTATGTGAATCAAGTAGAAGGTACCGATCTTGCATTTGATGCTGCAGCCGATGCAAGCGCCAAAGCAGTAAGGACAGCCGCTTCGTCCTGTTCTGGACCCAGTATGGCTTCAAGTAGAAACGATGAAACGTTTGGAAGGAAGCGGGTGGCTTCGCTGGATGAAATGGCCTCCTTTGCACCAGCTTTCAATGTGTTGAAGGATCTTGTACGCAACTGAGACAAGATAGCCTCTCAAGAATCAAACGGCAAAATTGCGTCTATAGCGCGTAATCTCTTGGACCATCTGAATCGCTGGACGCGTTCGGAATCTTCGCTTTTGTTCGACCCAACTCTGTCAAGGTTTTTGGGCTGGCTGGTCAAGAATGTATTCCGACAACTGATTGGAGAGTTGAAAAATCTTGGAGCATCCTTTGTATATGCTTCATCATCCCGCCTTATCTTTGCGACGCCCAAGACTCACACTTTTGATGGACTTAGGTACGCTGGATTTCTGGAAAAGACTATCAACGAAAAACCTCTTTTCCGACATATCCGTTTCGATCCTGTCATAGGCGTATACGCAGTGTTGCTGCTCGTGGACAGATTAAACTACGGTGCACTTCCAGCGCCAGAAGAATCTACGATTTTGACTGGGGAGGTTACTGAAACCCAAAGGACCAATTCGAATCGCAAGCGTACGTATGCGATTCAGAACATTCCATTTGTTTGCATGGAGTGGGATTTTTCACGCTACCTTCGGCTCCCGATCGCGGTTTTATGGTCACAAGTAGTGGAGGAGTTTATTCGTTGTCCTATAATTCAGAGATGTGTTTCGGAAGAAACAGAATATGTGAAAGAGGTCGAAGATAATACCACAGGAAGTGATGAAAACGATTCTGCGGCGGACGCTGAGAAGAAACACAAGAAAAAGCTTCGTCTGAGACCGAGAGGTGATGGATTCGCGGAAGAAGTGAAATGGCTCGTTAAGGGACTGACCACTCAATTGTTGGAGAAGGTGCACGAAATGCGCCAGAAGACGCCGTCGTTAGTATTCCCACAAGTTCCGTCTGATCTGAGTTCAGTTCAGGAAGACAAGCGAAACCCGGCCCTGGAGTTTGTTAGTTCTCTCAGTCATGTTCTTTCGTTGGATTCGTCATCAACTGAAGAAGTGACAGATATGTGAAGAAGCCTTTTGCAACTGCTTGGAGTCAGAGAATTTACCACGGAAGCTCTACTCATACTCCTTTTAACTCGTATTGTATATGATCACGTTTTTCCTCATCATAACTTGAATCAAAGCTCACATTTCTACCTGGATCCTGGTTGGTATATTCCGATTTCGGCTCCACAAAGGATGACTGTGCTATCTCCAGATAAGCGCCCTCGCTCCCCATTGCTTAGTCTTTCTCCATTCGCGCCTCCTGACTTGTTGCCCTCACCATTGCTACCATATGATTCACCATTGCTCGATTCGCATGATCTCTTTTCTTGGAATCCATCGATACCCTCATTATGCCCTTTGCCCCGTTCTTCGACTCCGGCCTCTTCAACCCCACTTACAGCAGGAACAAGCGCAACTTTTTCGACACCATTGACGGAGACAATCGACATCTCTCCTGCGCAAACTGAACCGGCAGTAGTATCAAGATGGTGCCATATTTGGGCAAGCAAGTGTGCATCCGTAGCCGAGTATGCGATATGCACCGAAAATGCATGCAAAAGGGTAGTCAGTCGTAGATGTTTCCTGAGATTCTCTTGGGGATGGGGTAAACTGCAACGCTCCGATGGGAGATGCGTTCACTGCAGAAAGATTTGTCCAGCTGTCGCGCATTGCCGAATCAGCGGCATTCACTCCATTCGAAAGCGACGACCATCTTCATCGACGATGTCTGGACTTGAACGGTGAAATGCATGAGTGGTCATCAGATGCTACATACAGATACAGAGTAACTTGGCCTTCTTGCAACGATTCAAATTGATGCTGCTTGAAACAGCATGCAGTCAGCGGCAGGGATACCAAACAATACCTGAGACCTTTACACGGTAGTGATCACGTGCAATTCACCCTCCCCAACATATTTGAGATATCACTGTTTCCTATCTTCTTATGCAGTGGTCTCATCATTTCACTGTTCACTTGTCTAAAACCACATTGGCATTGTCAGCTTCTTCCATAACCGCTTCTGAAACCGTTATGATGCTTCTGCTACAAAGGTTGTTCTCAGCATTGAGATCCCTTAATAGTCGTCGAGTAGTTCCATTCGCCCCACACGCTCGGACGTCTACCACTTCCAATTGGGAAAGAATCGTGAACATTTGTGCAAAGTACGCAACCAGAGCTTGTGGGTCATCTACATCTAGAAGTGCGCTTGGACACCGACGATTGTTCAAAACGAACGAGACCTTTCTTACAGAGCTAGCCCTCTTCTCAGTTTGATTCTTTCCCAGACTCGTTAAACTGCCAACGAGATCTGCTACAAACGAGTTTGGCAGCAAATTATGAGATATGTCAATCTGCTCAACTCGGAAAGCATCCAATAACAATCGAGCTATTGCGAAAACCGTTGTCCTCGCTTGCCGACCAAGGGCATTCCTGCTAACATTAATATGTAATACTGACGACAGAGATTCTTTCTCACTCAGTGCATTTGCGAGGATTCGCAGGGCATGCCCGGAAAGGCCTGAACATGAAAGGTTTAGTTCTTTGAGACACTGAACCAAGCATTCGGTCACGCGCGATCGCAATTTAGTCTCCTCATCGTGTGAACCGAAAATGAACTGACTCCATTCGTTTGCCATTTCGATCATTGCCGTCTGCGAACTGCGGGCGCTTACCGTTGCTTCATTTCCATCCTGCTGTACATATTCATGCACAAACTGCGCCATCCTTAACTTGAATCCGATTTTCATCTTGCTTGGATGCATTTCACTCTGTACAAATCGTCTCGCGCTGTTCGTGAATCTGGAAATGCTGGATGACGTTCCATCGTTCAGAGTGCGTGGTGACACCATCTCGCGCTGCAGCAGGCGATTCAAGCACTCATTCCAACCACCAAACAACTGTTCCCTGTCTTTGGCATCCGCCAAAACATAGTGCGTCCAACTCCTTGCAAACTAGGTCGATGCGCACATTGAATCGTATCTGTTGATGTTCGGCTGTTCTTGTTGTTCACCATCACTCTCTTTGCCATCCGAAACAGAATCTACTTCATGGCAAGCATTCTCATCCTGATCAATTTCACACCAATCAGTTCCACTTTCCTTCCGATCACCCTCAACGAAATTCGTATCATCCGAAGCATCTTGATGAGTGCATTCAGCAGAGACATTCTCACAGAGAGCGGGAGGGATATTCACGACGGCGACACTTGTCCGGCTTTGAAACAGACATTGCACCTGTTCCATGGTGAAGCCGTACTCCTCAAAGACGTCCACAATTTGTGCTTGCTTGCCCTGCGCTAGCTTGGAAAAGTTGCATTGCTCCAGAATGGCACAGGCTGTCGATAAGGAGTATTCGATGACATCGGCACAGTTTGTGGATCCCGCCGCGCCGATTCTTCTTCAGGACGTGATATATACATATTGTAAGGCCGTTGTTAATCTGGATGCCAAAAGAGACTCAAGGTTGTGGACTGATGAACAAAGGAAGGAAGAAGACGAAGAATTGCAAGGCCACAGTAAGCTGTGGGGGGGCCTGTGAATGTTGCCATAGATCATGATATGTTCGTTGCATTGAGATGAAGTTGATGAGAAACGCGCAGGAGTTGTATACTGGTTATCACGTTCAGGACCTGAACTGTAGCAATTGTCGAGTGGTGAAACGAGAGAACATGACCAGTCACTGCAATTACGCGAGAGAAAACGGCGAACAAACACACAGGGCTAGAGAAATCGAGTGTGTGTGTGTGCAGTGCAGCGGAATGGGCTGACGTACGGTAATTGTGAATGTAGGTCTGCTCGCTGGGCGGATGCAGCTGCTGCTGAAGTTGCGCATTGTGACGAGGCTGTGAGTGCTGCGGCTTGGTTACCGACTGCGACCCCTGCTGCACCGCGTCGTGCGTGATATGCGAGTAGGTGTGGAAGGCAGCGGCAGGCCCAAACGGCGGCGCGGCAGCGTGCGAATGTGGGGGCGAACGCGGATGTGCGCCAGGCAAAGACGAGCGGAGAAGCAGATGTTCACAGTGAAGATGTCATGTCGAGTATTTTGTAGGAAGAACATATATCCGGACATGGGGTCGTAAATGACAGGCTGGTGAAGACCAGATTCCGACTGTCGTATACCTCTCGTCTAGAGCAATTCGCAAAGCTCAAGTACATTACGACGCAGCACTTGGCTGCGAACCGTTCGTGACGAAGGGAGAGGAGAGAGAGAAGGAGCTGTGGTCGAGGTGGAGAAGAAAGAGTGGAACAGTGATGATTTCTTGGTAAGCGATGATGATGATGAACGCAATTTCTGCCAGGCGAGGCTGCTAATCTAAGGTAACGGTATTCGAAAGGATGCAGAAAGGGTAAAGAAAGAATTTTGTAAACTACGCTGAGCTTCCGTCGTTAGCTCCAGATCTGGTATTCTTCATGAGATTCTTGGTTTCTTCAATTGTCGTCATAAGATTCGACACTTGAAAGTTAGACATTTGCTGCAGGTAGTCCAATGCATCTTTGCCTTTCTGTAGTACATGTGCCTTTTCATCCTTGCGGCGGTCCTGAAGCTACTTACGAAGCAGATCTAATTGGGCATCCAGTTTGGACGTCAGGTCCACTTTGTCTTCATTTGCCTGAGCTAATTCCAATTAGGCTTGTATTGAAGCTTTCGAAACTTCAATAACTTCATTCAATCGGCCATCAAGAGCCTTCAAGCTTTCGACATCATCAGAATGACGTTTTTTCGGCCGAGGCTCGGAAAGGTTTTGCTCGAATTCATCTCTCGCTACACCCACTTCACATGCAACACCCTCCTCCATTACCCTTGTACACATACTAATCAATTCTGTGTCACTATTCGACGTACCACATCGACATACTCTGAAAATTATGAATGCTCTCGCAGCACTGCTCAGAAAGCGATTATTATCAACGCGTGGGAGAAATCTGTGAAATGCGTCAGGATCGTTCTGACCGGACCTACTCCATAAATCTTAATAGTAGGTGAAGCTCTTCCGCGCTCGACCATAAGTGCTTCTAAGCAATGCCGCAGATCGACGGACAGGTGGCACAACGTCAGAAATAACTCCTTCGATATCGCTGCAAAAGTCTTCTCTGGTGCGAACAGCACTATTCTTAAAGCGATTTTCGATAACGCTCCAAAAAGAATCTCAATTTATTCCTGTTTCAATTTGACTAGGAGTCATTTCTGCGGCAACCGCCGACCGAACTGCTTCCCGTGTTTGATCGTCATCGCAAAGTAAAACGCATATCCGTGCGAACGCGTTTAAGGTGAAGTCGGTGGGCATTTCAGCGTCAGTGACAGCACGGTCGTCATTTACAGATACATTTACTCTATGTGGAGCTGGAGGGAGGAAGGAGACGCAGTGAGCTTCAACCAGACGCCTGCCCGTTGTTCAGGGCGCGTTGGGTCCATTCGGACGCCTTTATACCGCACAGCAAACACCGAAGCGCGGTGATACTTGCGTCATCGGACGTACTCGTCTTACGTATGCTAACGTGAGCTACTGCGACCGCAGACGTGTCTACACTGGACATGCAAATGCGCACTGTCAATATACCTCACGCAAGGCACAACACGACATCACCCCCTCAGGTCTAGACCAACTCATCATTTCTCGATGTTGGGCAGACCGATACTATCAATTGAGCTGGGGCGACCAAGAACAACAATTAGTTTGTCATAACAAAGGTCCAGATTTCAGCTCTCTTCGCAGAACCGTTCATGGACGACCCCGTCTCTAGCACTCAGCCCAATGTCTACCAAGATCGTCCTGCGTTCTGTCCTTCAGTTCAGCACACGCACCATGTACCCAAGTCCAACACCATAACATTTCAGCGCAAGATGCGCATCAGAAAACGTCTTCAATGGTCACTTCAGGTCCATCCATCAAAACATATTCTCCCGCCAGAGGCACGTCATCTTCAGCCAACCACTGCACTGCAAGCATGACCAGCGCCACCGCGATGTCCCCAGACCTGATACCAACATCACAACGCTTTCCTAAAACGCAAACGGATCCTTCGAGCACGGCCACGAGTCCGATAAACCGAGCTAGATCCATCATAGACACTCCTCCACCAACTCCAGAACGGCAGAATCAACAGTCTTCACAACCGACAGCTGTTTCGTCTCGCCATCATGCGAAACCCGAGAACTCACACTGGCTCACAGCCTCAACAATTACTGAAGTTGGTGCATTGGTTGAAAAAAATGTGGAGCAGGAGGGAGGAAGGAGACGCAGTGAGCTTCAACCAGACGCCTGCCCGTTGTTCAGGGCGCGTTGGGTCCATTCGGACGCCTTTATACCGCACAGCAAATACCGAAGCGCGGTGATACTTGCGTCATCGGACGTACTCGTCTTACGTATGCTAAAGTGAGCTACTGCGACCGCAGACGTGTCTACACTGTAGAGCAAAACGCCCTTTTGTGGGGATGCACCGAGGTGCTTTTCATAGTTTGTTGATCCGTCATCGGCTTCGACACCTCAGGTTATGAGAGGCTACTGGGGTAGTGCCCCTATTTTGGGTTATGCCTAGGAAGGGTAGTATTTCTGCACACGTGTGCCAAGTTGGCCCGATAGCGGGTGCGCCGTGGCAAGCCTGCCACGGTTGCACACCTGTAGTGTATTGGCCGGCAGCGCCGGATAGTTAGATATTTTAATTGATATTTTCAAGTGCCGTATATAAGTGGCGGCACTTGCCGCCACTGTACGGGAAGTAAACCTCAACGAGGCCTTTGGCTCTGATCTTCTTGCCGCTTGCGCACGGTCACCAGCCCCATCCTGGGGAATACCGCCGCAATTCCGGGCTGATCAACCAACCTCCGTCCCTGAGGAGTACTAATCCGTCGTCACGGCACTTTTCTTATCTATTTTATTATTGTCATTTCCGTCTTACGGCTTTCGCTACTCTGCCCTACATTGTAGGTTTGTTTTATTTGTCTCGGGAGTTTTCCCGCTTATCGCGAGTCAGTGCTCCGCAGTGCGGCTCGTTTGTCGATCTTTTGTCGTCCCATACCGTTGGGCTGGATACCCCCACTCGCTGTGGCTCGCCGGAACCATCCGGATACCTACGCCGATTCTACCCCTTTTACCTCCGACTGCACGCCCAGATCGGGGCCACCCGGATTTACACCCGGCTCGTGTTGGCCCTATCGGAGGGTTCTGCCGCTCGACTGCCCTTCACAGGGAGCAGGGCCTGAACACCCTGAGGTGCTCGTCCGCGACGCGGCTTGTTGTTTTCCCGTCAAGGGTTTTGCACCACAAACTGGTCTCCCGACCTAGAATCGGCTTAATTGGCCAACGTTCGTTGGAGTTGGTTCGTTTGTTTGGAGCCCAGATAGCTGGGAATATCCGTTCTTACGGTTCTCTCATTGTCCGTTTTCGGAAGTTGTTTTGGTTGCCCATTGGCCGACTGTGTCGGTGAACGATGTCGTCCCGTCGCAGGAGTGGCGCGCCACGTGCCGCTTCTGTGCCCGGTTCGTCCGGCTTGCCGGCAAGTTTGCCTCCGTTGCCGAAGGACGCACTGGAGGTCCCAGGCAATGGCGACCCGAAACCGGCTTCCCGGGGCCGCCGTTCTGATAACGGGACCCCACCCACTCGTGGGCCAACTGAAACCGCACCTGCGGCTGATGCCGCCGCAGCGGTTGACGTTATGTCGTCGCGGTCCGACGAGTATACCCTCCGTGAATTAGAGGCTCAGGTTCGCATCCTGCAGAACTCCCAAGTGGGCCTCATCCGGGACATTACGAAACTCCGGCAACGGCTCGATGAAGCCGGTGTCCGGGATGTTTCGAGCGACGTCCGTGTTTTACGGTCTGATGTCAACCAGATTATGGAACACCGACAGGTGTCGGCTGGTCTGCACGAGCAGGCTGCCGCACGCCTGGACCGCCTGGCTACCCGTCTGGAGACGGTCGAGCAAATCATCGTATCTGATGCTGTTGCGCCGGGAGCCCCGGTTTCTGAGGGTTCTCAGCACTCGCGCCGTTCCCGGGATCGTCCGGCAAAGAAGAAGGTCAAGGTTGAGTCTGACTCGTCTTCTTCATCCTCTTCTGATGAGGAGGGCCCCAAAAAGGGATCGTCTACCGACTCTTCGGACAGCGCGGAAGAGCGCTCTCGCTATCGTGCATCCCGTTCGCGGGCTACTGAAGCCACTTCTGGCGTTGCACGAGGCCGTACGAAAGGACGGAGACACCTCGGATTGAAGGAGTTGAAGCCGACAAACTTACTGTATCGGAAGCTACTATCTTACCGATATTATCGGCTTGATGACACGACGCCACAGAGGACCCCACGTGGGACTGGCAAAGTGCGAAATCATCTCCGACAAATGGAGCTCACGTTAAAGCCCCACAAGTTCTCTGGGGAAGATTCAATTCTTGTCTTGGATTTTCTTAGCCGCTTCGTAGCGGAAGCCGATGTACTTCGGATGAGTGAGGCACAGGCCTACATCGCGCTGCCGTACTTTTTGACGGGTGTAGCCGAAGATCAATTCAATTCGGTTCGTGGGTCGTCTCGCGCCTCCGAAGGAGGAGTTACGTGCTGGCCGGAAGCGGTACAATATCTCCTGCGCTCTTACGCGACAGGCAATGCGATACAAGGTGCCATACTCGCGCTACGAGACACGAAGCAAGGAGCCGAAGAGTCGGAAACCGTTTATTCGACCCGCCTCAATAAGGCTTTCCACAGATGTGGCAACGTGTTCTCCGCAGCCGAGCGGTGTACGATGTTTGTTGATGGACTGGACCGATCAATTCGGACGTTGGTAGCCCATTATCGGGAGAACAAACGCCGGATTACCTATCTGGAACTCGTTCAATTTGCCCAAGCGGAGGGAGATGCAGCTCGAGCACGCACTGGTATCAAGACGCGCACGCGCCGACTCCTTCATGTAGAAGGCCGAGACTCCTCACTGCCTCATTCGCGAGGTTCTGTTCAAGGGGGTTATGATAACCTGCACCTGTTACAGGACGATGGTTCAATGCCGAGTTCGGAATTGCCGTCGACGACGGAGCAGTCTACAGTGGACGGAGACCCCGCTCTGTACGCCGGACGTCAAGTCCCGGCATTGCCCGTGCCGCACTCTGGCGGATATCGAAGCCAACGCTTTGGATGGAGGGACCCGTATCCTCCTCGACAGGAGCGCCGGCCGCCCAACGCGGATCTTCTTCGTCACCTTATTTGTCATACCTGTTACAGGCCAGGGCACATCGCTCCGAATTGCTTAATGCCCATACGGGATATGGCGAAGATAGTGCCTCAGTATGAGTCGTTGACGCCCGCCGAGCGGGAACGTGTTCCCGACAAATCGTACCTTCGTGCGAAGGCGGAGACTCAGCCTGGAAACCAGGAAACGGTGCCATCGAATGGTGGAACTGTAGCCGCCCCTGCGGAATCGCAACCTCCGCAGATTGGCGGCGACGCTCAGAAAAACTGAGCAAGGGAGCCTCCAGCAATGGAGAGGCGCCCCCAGCGACGGGGTTTAGTGCGCCTGAGGCTGAGAAGCCTCGCTCCCCGGTCACAATCCTTTCGAGGACACTGGCCACTACAGACGTGAACTCTGAGCACCTTGGTGTCTTGCGTCGCCCGTGGATACGGTCTAAGAACAGCCGGTTCCCGGATAGAGTCCTGGTCATGGCGAAACGTAACTACAAAGTTTACGCCGACCTAGGTGTTTCCGACCAGTACATGGTTCGGCAGTTGTCCGTGCTCGATACAGGAGCTGGGCCAAACTTTTTGGTTGAGTCTATGATTCCGCCGCACTTGCGGTCTCGCGTTCGTGCGGCGCCGCAGATTGATATAGCGAATGCGAACAATCGGCCACTTTCGACTGTGGGAGTAATAGACCTGCTCGTCAGGCTTGGCCGCTACGTGGCGAAGCTCGATTTCTTGGTTTGCAAGCAACTCGCTGCGCCGGTTATCCTCGGCTGCGACTTCTGTGACCGCTTCGTCGATGCAATTCGACCGCGGAAGCGAACCATCGAAATGGAAGATGGGACTACTGTACCGATCGTTCGGCGTCCCCTGCGCCGGGCTCTGAAGAAGCAAGTCCCTTTGCCTGCGGCACAGAAGCCTACAGCCGATGAACGGAAGTCTACAAAGCTCCGAGTAGCTCGGCCCATTTCCATCCCGCCTGAATCACAGGTCTGGGTTACTGTGACCTCCCCACAATGTGGCTTACAAACGGTACAACCGTTGCCTGCGTTACAGGAGAAGCATCAGCTTGCCCTCGCTAATGGGATTGTTTTCGTCGAACCCGAGAAGCCTTTTCAGGTGCTGGTTGCGAACTTCAGCCGTTTTCCTCAACGGTTGGTTAGGAGCCAAGTTATTGGTTCGTTGCTTCCGCACCCTGCGGCTATAGTGCCTACTAAGGTTTCTATTGCCGAGGTTCTCGGAATCCTCGAAGCTGAGGAGGGGGAGGCGGAACGGAACAATTCCGAAACAAATACTGGACCGAACAGTTCGTCGGGAGATGCTACGCCGACTTCGTCGGATGCGAATAACCGCAGCCGGTCGAAGGAAGCAATGCCGACCTCGTCGGACAGTAATGATACGGACCTGAGTGCTGCTGACACGAAGGATAAGGCAGTACAGGAACTGGAGTCTCTGGATCTTGAACATGTCCCAGAGACTCACCGCGATAAATTGCGGCACATGCTTGAGGAGTTCACGCCCATGTGGGATGGCACACTGGGTAAGATTGGTATTACCGAACATCGGATTGATTTGCTACCGAATACTCGGCCCATTTCACAGCACCCTTACAGGGCAGGACCGACAGCTCGGCAGGAGGAGAAAGCTCAAGTTGAGAAGATGCTCCGCGCTGGAGTTATCGAGCCGGCTCAGTCACCTTGGGCATCGCCGGTGGTGCTCGCGCCCAAAGCTGATGGGTCTTGGCGATTTTGCATCGATTACCGCAAGCTAAACGCGGCTACGGTCAAGGATGTGTATCCTATCCCACGAATGGATGAATGCATCGATTCATTGGGCGACGCGAAAGTGTTCACAACCCTAGACGCGAATTGGGGCTATTGGCAAGTTCCCGTGAGGGCTGAGGATCGTGACAAGACAGCCTTCGTTTGTCATGAAGGATTGTACCGATTCAATCGGATGCCCTTTGGGTTAACGAACGCGCCAGCCACTTTTCAACGAGCTGTGGATATTTTGCTAGCCCGCTTTAAGTGGAAGACTTGCCTGGTATACCTGGATGACATCATTGTCTACTCCAGCAACCTGGATGAGCACTTGACCCACGTACGGGATGTGATGCGAGTCCTACGCGATGCAGGCATTACGCTCAAGCTCAAGAAGTGTGAGTTCTTTACCGAAACCGTCAGGTATCTCGGCCATGTTATCCGTCCGGGACGGCTTTCGATTGACGAAGTACGCGTGAAATCCCTCAAAGAGGCTAAGCATCCGAGGACGCAGACGGAACTCCGATCTTTTCTCGGCTTGTGCAATGTGTATCGCCGCTTCATTCCGAACTTTGCGGATATCGCTGCACCTCTGAACGAGCTTCTTCGCAAAGGCCAGCCAGTCGATCTGGAAGAATTCGACAACCGCAAGGTCGCGGCTTTCTCGTCGCTCGTGGACGCGGTGACATCGCCACCTGTTTTATCCCTGCCTAGGGCTGGTTTGCCATATGCAGTAGATACGGATGCGAGCGACTACCAAGTCGGCTGTGCCCTATTCCAGACCACCAATGATGGCGAGCGATTGCCAATTGGGTATTGGTCAAGGAGCCTCAACGTTCACGAGAGGAATTACTCGGTATCCGAAAGGAGTGCTTGGCAGTTGTCTTGGCGTTACAGACACTGCGGCCCTATCTTATGGGGACCCGCTTCATTGTCCATACCGATCATTCGGCATTACGCTGGCTACTCTCTATAGCAGAGCCATCTGGCCGCTTGATGCGGTGGAGACTTCGCTTGTCGGAATTCGACTTCGAAATCCGTTACAAGAAAGGACTCCTGAACACTCAGGCTGATGCACTGTCCCGCTTGGAAACAGCGGCTGAAGCTGCGCCAGTCGATGATCTGGAGATACCGTGCTTCCTCGTGGAAGACGGCTCGAGCGATGCCGATGAAGAATCGGAAGGATGGGACATCTACGATGCTGTTTTAGCCGTGTCTGACACGAAACCCGAACCGGGCTCTTTCGTACCGATCAAGCCGGAGGAACTCATCCGGGAGCAGCACACCGACCGTTTTTGTACGGAGATTCGTAGTCGCCTAAACGGTGGAGCACAGTTGCCTTTCGTCGAGAACGACCAAGGATTTCTAATCCGAACCGTCGGAAACAGGCCACAGATTGTGGTTCCGCACTCACTTCAGTCACGAGTACTGCATTTGTCGCACTACGCGAAGTTGTCAGCCCACCCTGGTGGCAGGAAGTTGTACTACACCTTACGGAAGGACTTTTACTGGCCAGCAATGGCTTTCGACGCGTATGCCACTGTTCGTGGATGTTCTGACTGCGCGAAGAACCGCGTCAAACTGCGGAAGTACTCCAAGAAGTTGGTACTCTTCCCTGCTAGGGCTCCACTTGAATTCGTGGCAATTGACTTGCTCGGCGAGTTTATCCGCACTCGCCGGGGAAACCGGTTTCTACTTGTGATCACCGACCGTTTTTCTAAACTGGTACGGACTGTGCCTTTGACGAAGGTTACCGCCAGTGCGGTCGCCCAAGCTTTCGTTACACACTGGGTTTTTGTCTACGGACCGCCGATTGACCTGTTATCGGACAATGGACCGCAGTTTACGGCTAAGTTCTTTCAGGACGTTTGCCGCATCTTGCGGATCCAAAACTGGTTTACGACAACATACCACCCCCAGAGTAATGGGCAGGTTGAACGTTTTAACCGCACAATGCTCAATGCATTACGGACATTAGTTGCCGAACATCCGTCGGAGTGGGATCAATACACCGATGCGGTGACATATGCCTACAATACGCAGGTTCATCGCACTACTCAGATCTCGCCGTTCGAGCTTGTGCTATCACGCGTTCCACCTTCGGTGGCTATCGAGCCACAGCCAACTTTGGATAAGTTCCCCTCGCCTCGTCTACACAGGGACGCCTGGAAGGCCTGGCTTAAGAACATCATTCCTACAGTTAGGCAAAACATCGATAAGGCACAAGCCGCGTACAAGCGGAATTTCGACGCACGAATGCGCAGGGATGCCCCTCAGATCAGGGAAGGTAACTACGCCTTCCTACGGAAGGAATACTATAACCCGGAAAAGGAGAAGAGGCATAAGCTCTCTCTTATCGCGGACGGCCCCTACAGGGTTATTTCTATCACCGATACAACGGTTGTCCTCGATATTGAGGGTGAACACGAGCGTTTTTCGCGCGATCGCGTAACGCCTGCGCCACAGCCTGTTCGTCAGGAAAAGCAACCGGAAACGCCGGACAGCGCTACGCCTACTGTGGACCAAGCCGCGACAGCGGGAGAGCGCGCTTCGTTGTCAGTCCTGCCGCATCCTAGCCGCGGACTTGCTGATTTGCCGGCAAAGCCGGAAGCTAACCCGTCAGTCTCGAACGCCGCACATGTCCACACGCGGATACTGGCCCCTCAGGGGATACTCACCACCACCCCCGACGCTCCAACTGAGGAGGGGGAGGAGGAGGTAAGTCGCTCGATTTCGTTGTCGCCGTCGTCGACGGAAGTGCCTTTGCAGGCCTCCGGGCCGCACGCAAGTCGTGGTGAAAGCACGCGGACGCGCGACGTACAGCCGAAGATTCGGAAAGAAGCGAGAAACGCGCAGTCATCGCGGAAGCCTAAAGAGGAACGCACCACTTCGGTGGAGCACGAAGCCGGAGAACCGGAAGAACACCAGGATGTAGCTGCTGCAGAAGTCGTCGCTTCGCCCACGGATAGCACTGTACGGCCGTCACAGACGGAAGGACAAGAGCCTGCCCCAGCTGTGCAGCGTGAGACCAGTACGCCGGAAAAGAGGGTGGTAACCACCGCAGCAGCCACGTCGAATGCGGAAAGTACATGCCCGCCGCAGTCGGAGCCCGGCAGCGGCAGCGCACTCGGGTCAAAAGAAGCCGGAAGACCGGGAAAGAAGCCTGTCCAGAAAGACCGTGTTGTTACGGCAGACCCGATTTCGGGAGATTTTATTGAAGCATCGAGTGATGAAGCCGTTGAAAACACGGAGGCAACCGCCGCAACAGCAGGCCGACATGCCACAGTAGGTGGGCAGCAGCCCAACGCTGCACACGCGCGCACGCTGCGCCAAGTGTCTGGCTTCGCCGGCGATCCGCCTCCAGTGGAGGGTGACAACACACGAGCCGGGCACGTGCCCGCTGTAAGGCTTGCGGCCGCCGGAAACGGAAATTCCGAATTTGAATCGGCAACGCACAGCCGTGCAACGGCGCAGGCCCCACCGCCAGCAATGCTTGGCAAGGCGTCGCCTCGGCACGTGCCACGGCACCACTCGCTGGCACACCGCATTGCGGACCGTTCACCCTCACTTCGGGAGATCTTGCCGGAACGCCGGAAGCTCGCTATTCGAGAACACCGAAGCTCGGTAACAGCCCGACAATACGGGAAGGAAAGCCAGAACTCTGGAAGCCGGAATAACATGGAAACACCATGGTCAAAATGGCTCTCGCCTGGCGTACAGGATGTCTTGCCGTCAGGACGGAAGCCGAAAGTAACCAATGAAGCCCACGACGGGAGAGGTAACAACGACACCTCGAGAGAGGATACATCGACAAAGCCGCATCCTGCGCGGAAGGTCCTCGATGAGGAGTATGTCATTGACCGTCTGATAAGTCACGGCTACGCCCCTGACGGGGAACTACTGTATCGAGTCCGTTGGTACGGCTACGCCTCTTCAGAGGATACGCACGAGCCCATTGAGCACTTGCCTCGCTCGAAGGTCTTGCAGTACCACCGTCGCACACGGACACCGATACCGGCTACGCTGGACAAGGCCCAAGTGGGTTGACCACCCACGTCTCTATTGAGCACAGCCGTCCCAGACGGAATATGCCGCCTCATGCGGACAGTATTGCATTACGCAAGAATATGCCGCGTCAAGCGGATGCAACTTGAAGTTAACTCGAGATCACTTAGCCGCCTCAGGCGGACCAGGCCGCTCTAAGCGGACAGCTTTTCGCTGAACAAACATGCCGCGAAATGCGGAAGCCACTTACAGTGGAGAAGAAGATAAAGAAGAAAGAAGCCTAAGAAGAAGGAGAAGAAGCCAGGAAACTGGAAGGAAGACTAAGAAGTTTTATCGCTACAGCCGCTTGTGCGGAAAAGTTACCCCTCTCTTGTGGGCCATTCGCAACAGCCTCAAACGAGGTACTGCCCACTGAGAAGGGGGAGAACAGGAAGAAAAATGTGGGCCAAGCCAGCAGGGCTGGTGAAGTTTACCTCTAACTATTGAGTTCGCCCCTCATCATCAGGGTCTACTACGGACTACTACAGCCCGTCAGGGATCTCGAGCCGGAAAATTACGCGCCGGACGGTCCAGCACCTGGGGTGCCCCACTACCGGGAGCCCCGGAGAAGCGCTGTGCCGCTATTGCCTGCAACTCCGACTCGTCGGTCACCGTATCGGGAACGGCCACTCCCACGCCTCGAAGGAAGTCGCGAATGACCGCCGCTCGCGGAGTGAGAGAAGAACTGCCGCCCACGGCGGATGCTACATCCTGAGCCCACGGGCCGGTCGGAGCGGGAGCCGCTACAGCGGGCGGGTCAACGATCACGACTTCGTCGTCATCTCCCGTAGCGTCGGGCTCCGAGGCAACCCCCACTGGGCTCCCCTCATCCATGGGACTTCCTCCCTCTGCAGGGTCATCACCGTCATCGTCGACGTATACGAACCCACGCGGGTGCCTTTCCGGGATATATCGCTCCTCTCGGCGGCGACCAGCCGCCTCAGCGGGACCAATTACCTCCCAAATCCATGGGTCAAAGTATACGAAGTCGCCGGCGTTGACGTTCCGTCCGGGAGAACGGTCCGACTGCCGACGGACCCCGTCGGAAACCTGACTAGCAGGCACCTCATTCCAGTCAATCTGGTCAATGACGTCCACCAACGCGGTGGCTTCGCGCGCATTGCGGACCGAGCCGAGCACTTCGGAGAGATCCAACGCTCGGATCGCTTGCCGGATGAGTTCCGGGATGAACCAAACTCGGTACGAGTCATATGCCTCGATGAGGAGGAAAGCCGCAACGCGGACGGTCCATTCTGTTGCCAGGATGCTCCACAGGCCGCGAGGCGGATCATTCATGAAGTACGAGCCTATGTAAGTTAGGCAGGGCGGTAGCTCTACGTGACACCCTCGTGGGACTTCGACCGCAGGCCAGAATGACGGCAGCGGCAGGTATCGCCCAGTATGGGAGTGACGCGCAATGCGTTCCACCTCCGTGCACTGGTACGGCACCAGTACCCCGAAGCGGGAGCGCCATTTCCTCTCGAAGCGGAGGCCTTCATGAAATTGAGACCGTCCAGGACGGCGAAGGAACCGGAACTCGGCGCGAAGGATCGGCCGCGCCCACAGGATCAACTCCTGCTGCGGCTGAACGGTATCCGAATATCGGTCAATTTCGTCCAACGCGTTGGCTAGATGGTCGCCGTAGCCGACCTCGCCGAAAGTTCGGTAACGTGCCACATCGTACTGGTACTGTGCCGGCACCGGATGTTCGTTCGGAGCTCGGAAGTGTCGCGCGTACCCAATGCGGGCCATCTCATTGCGAGCGAATTGTCTCGTCTCGTTTCGACCTACAAACAGGCAGCTCGGTATAACCGCAACGCGGGCGATCCAGTCCCATGAACGGGTAACGTCAGCAGGAAGCCCACCAGGGAGTTGACCGTCGACAGCGTACGAGTCGACGAGCTCTGTATCCCGAACGGCTTCGGCGTCAAACCAGGGAGCCTGGGCAAAAAGGAAACTGTGCCGGTGCGGATCCCGGATGCGTAACGCGCCTGCGGTAGGCCATCCACCCAGCGTAGCTGGCATCTCGACGTTGAACCAATCCCGCACGGGCGCGGGACCAGCCTGAGCTGGAGCGTGATCTTGTCCGGAAGAACCCGGCTGGGAGGCAGCCGCCGACTGCGGGAGAGGAACAGACCGGAACGGCGGGTTCGATACTTGCATGCGTGCCGTCGAGGACGGAGGGCCGTTCGGTGCGTTGGACATCGCGGGAGGGCTCGAGATGACGAGGTTCGCTACTGACACCGGAGGTGTTGGTGGCTCCGAACAGTTCTCGGCAGACCCGTCTTGGGAGACTTCCTTATATACCTCCATCGCGAGGCGTATCGAGCCGACGGAGTCGGTGTCTCAGCCTGAGAAGGGGGAGATGTAGAGCAAAACGCCCTTTTGTGGGGATGCACCGAGGTGCTTTTCATAGTTTGTTGATCCGTCATCGGCTTCGACACCTCAGGTTATGAGAGGCTACTGGGGTAGTGCCCCTATTTTGGGTTATGCCTAGGAAGGGTAGTATTTCTGCACACGTGTGCCAAGTTGGCCCGATAGCGGGTGCGCCGTGGCAAGCCTGCCACGGTTGCACACCTGTAGTGTATTGGCCGGCAGCGCCGGATAGTTAGATATTTTAATTGATATTTTCAAGTGCCGTATATAAGTGGCGGCACTTGCCGCCACTGTACGGGAAGTAAACCTCAACGAGGCCTTTGGCTCTGATCTTCTTGCCGCTTGCGCACGGTCACCAGCCCCATCCTGGGGAATACCGCCGCAATTCCGGGCTGATCAACCAACCTCCGTTCCTGAGGAGTACTAATCCGTCGTCACGGCACTTTTCTTATCTATTTTATTATTGTCATTTCCGTCTTACGGCTTTCGCTACTCTGCCCTACATTGTAGGTTTGTTTTATTTGTCTCGGGAGTTTTCCCGCTTATCGCGAGTCAGTGCTCCGCAGTGCGGCTCGTTTGTCGATCTTTTGTCGTCCCATACCGTTGGGCTGGATACCCCCACTCGCTGTGGCTCGCCGGAACCATCCGGATACCTACGCCGATTCTACCCCTTTTACCTCCGACTGCACGCCCAGATCGGGGCCACCCGGATTTACACCCGGCTCGTGTTGGCCCTATCGGAGGGTTCTGCCGCTCGACTGCCCTTCACAGGGAGCAGGGCCTGAACACCCTGAGGTGCTCGTCCGCGACGCGGCTTGTTGTTTTCCCGTCAAGGGTTTTGCACCACATACACTGGACATGCAAATGCGCACTGTCAATATACCTCACGCAAGGCACAACACGACACTCTAGCCGGTTCGTTCCTAGAACGATTATTAAGCATCTTAGAGCGTTCGCTAACTTTCAATTCGCGCTTCCACCGAAAGCGTTTCTTCCGTGGTAGTGTCTCTATTAGAGCGTTTGGTTTGGAACATTTGTCTAAATCTCGCCCCGACTGTTTCCAGTTCCCAAACTGAGTGATAAATGCTCCCTCAATTAGGCAATCCGGTAGTTCTTTTCGTCGATTTGACTGTACGTCAGTTTGTAAAACCAAGCAAGCAACCATTGCTTGCTTTTGCCGCTCTTTTTGAGTCCAAGTTTCTCTATTACCTGCGAAAGGGTATCTTTAGAAACAAAATGTACCAAGAAGTACACAGTATTGCGATTGCTGCCAATCGCTGCTTTTACGTCTTCCAATACGTCATTGCAATACGTTTTG
>VCMS01000259.1:0-18643 GCA_022539475.1 Gracilaria domingensis | reverse complement strand
TATTCGCTCAGAGCGAATCTCGTTTTCTTCCAGAATGGAGGAATCATACCATTGGGTTTCGAAGCTCGGTGTGTGACAAATTTTTCAAAAGTTGTTATACGTTGTTTCCTTTCAAGAACGCAGCTCCGCCAGGATGGCTTCCACTGCTCAAGTCCAGATGTCTCATGTCGCAACAGGAAGTGGGCCTCCAACGTGCAGACAGGTTTAGATCTAGGGTCTCACTTGCGGGTTGTCGACGAAACACATTTCTTGTTATAAGCTTAGAGAAGCTCGGTTGTGCTATCAGCGTTCAACATCGTCGGGGCCTCAACAAGTTTCATCCTATGGACTTAGTCGCTACGATTTCAGTACGGTGCTCACAATAATGGAAGACGAGCTTTTTGAAGATAGTACCTGGAGACAGGTTTATACTTTCAACCTAGGAAAGAACCTTGGCGAATCTGTGCATATGGATAATACTCTCGTTGGCTTCCCTACTTCTTTTCTCCGACTTTCAGTTTAGGAAACGCGTACGTTCTACACTTTTTCCGCAAGGAAGAAACAATCGTAGGCGGTGACCCCGCTCCTTTTCAATACAAACTACGTCAAACTTTTAAGAAAGTTATTCCCCCTCCCCATCCCAGCTTTGAGCGTAGAAACACATGACTTTCGTGTTCTACCTTTTAGAGAGAGTAAAACATAAATTTACTTTATCGAAATGACAGTTCCTATTATATTACTTAATTGTTCGTCCTTCGGGTGCAAATACCCCTTTTAAATCCTACCCCTTATCACTAATTACCTCGCGAAGTTTTGCTAGATGGAAAAGGGTCATTCCACTCATTAAAAGTGCACGATACTAGAACAAAAAAGTACAAATTGTGATATTTCTGAAGAACTTAAGCCGTTCGGCAATACTCGGGCACCGTATAACAGTAAGGTAAACCTTTTTGGGTTTCAACCCTTAATGGAGGTTGTTACTCGTTCTTGATTCTAAGCTCATGTGAGATTATCATAGCTTGGCTTACCCTTGAACCCGTCATTTAATGTCTGACTAAAATCATCCTTTTTTACTGCAGATCGATGCAAAATCTTCTCTTCTAGTAACGTTTTAAACAGTACTACAATACTCGTATAGGCGTCCCTTAGACTCTTTTTATACTACGAAACACCTGTGACATCAATCACACCTTCTCATGGCGATACTCACACCCATTACAATAACGACCATCGAAAGCTTTCAAAACTGTATTAACTCAGAAGTTAGATCCAAGGAAGAATACTCAAGCACGGTCTAACGAAATATTCAAAATGGCTACGGTCGTGATTTAGTGATATTGCGTCTCTAAAAATGAGCTGGGACACATTCCTGCCGAAACAGTCAAATGTATGAAGTTACATCAATGCACGCGTTGGTTTCGGAATTGCTACTGGCGAGATATAGAGGATGCCGAGGTTCATGGAGCACCTGGGTCGCTACACTTTTGGCATCTCTGGAAACCAGGCGCACGGGTAATTATCGAATGGTACCGAAATTGATCAAGACCTTGACAGGGAAGGATACGAAAGATGTGCAGCCGAACTTGAGAGACTTGCACTCTCCTTAAATGAATCGCACGGACTTCACGAAGAGCGTCAACAAGCAGTTGTGAGCACTAGAAAAGACAGTGGACTCCCTAACTTCACGTACAATGGACTGTCGAAGTGGAAAACAAAAGTTAACTCCGGTATTTCAAAAGTGTTGACATCCTTTCCGAACCTGCTTGCGTACCCTCAAGATGAAAACTGTGACATAGGGACATTCGTTTCACGAAATATAGTGGGGCGCTAGCCTTGGTTGAAAACGAACCCCAGTTCGACACACATTTAATCGTGCTTTCCGGAATGCTTCCAATGATGGCCCTCTATATGAAATGGCAACCCTGGCAGTTCATGGAAGGGAGACGACCATCCAGCAGCGGTAACATATCTTGTTGATGGGGTGGAGGACGTGCATGGAGACCATCAGAAGGGTGGCAGAACTGTACGCGTACACAAAATGCAAGGTCAATGGTTTAGAAATGGTCTTGGGAATTTCTTACGATGCCTGTAATACTTAGCTAGGATATGAGATCTCAGTCATGAAAGGGTCGTATATATCTCAATACCCTTTTATGATTCATGGTGGTTTTTATCGTGCTGCTTTTCCTGTAGCCGTACAACAGAGCCACCAGCATAATTGTCGAATGTACATCCTCCACGCTTTCGAACAGGTGTGTACTCCACCCGGGATACAATCTTCTTTGACGTGAACGCCGTACACGTCTACCTCTTGCAAAAACCGTCGCTCAAAGCACTTCCGAACGTCACGACGTCATCCGTATCAATAAATCTCGGTTCATTATCCACAAGATTTGCTCCTCCGCTTCCTTTTCTGTATCGCTTGTCCACAATTTCGCAACTTTTATTGCCGGATAGATAACAAACGCATCCATCTTCTGCAATGGTCCCCAAAAGCAGAATCTACTTCTTCTCTCCACTGCCACAGTTTGTTGTACACGAAATTGGGAAGGCCACTATCACTTCTGGTCTCCACGAACCCCTTCTCATCATCATTCACAATACCATGCCTCCTATTCAAATCCCTTGCCAGGAACAGTAGTCTGTCAACAGTGTGGTCAAGGGTATGATCATTGAACGCAGCCTTAATTTCTCTCTCGTCAGAGAAACGGAGGAAAGCTCCATGATTCGCCGACACACCAAACTTATACTCTCCGAGTCCTTCCATTTTCCGCTCCACGTCGCCCACATCACCCCTTGTGACAAGTCCGAAACCAACACGTTCGTCAATGAACTTCATACACTTCACAACTTCTTCTGGAATTGACTCTCCTTCTCTTCTCAACGTTCCATCAACGGAACTTAATATACCGTAACCATTGGCATATATGAACTTAGACAAGGTAATGGCTGAAATTCCCGCCAAGTCTCTCTGTTCCTCTTCCATTTTTCCTGATACAGTCACCATGGTGCCACAAGACCGCACAGACAGGAACTGTATAGACTTCTCAGTTTCATACTTCTCTTAAAAGCAACCTTAAGTGCAGTTTCAGAAGTGGTAGGACGTTTCATGTTCAATTGCGAATTGAATGGTGCCACCAATGATGTTAACGATACCGAGCATGTTGCATGTTGAAATTAGACGCAACTGGACCAAAGACGTATGACATTGTCAAATACCAGCCTGCCGCACCTTTTCTATGTTCATATGTATAGCCTACAATAGTATACTACTCTTAATACTCGCAAGACACTCATAATTTACTAATCATCTCATTCTCATCCACTTCGAGGCGCTCGCAGCCTCATTATTGGCAAATCGTCATCACTACTGCTCTCGAGCACTTCGGTTCTACCGGCCTCCGCTTCCACACCAATCTTCACGACCACTTGGTCTTCGTCCATGTCAACCGCCCCACCCTCCTTATCGGACAACTGTTCATCCTCCGCCTCCTCCTCCTCGTCACCATTGACAAACGTGGGTCGGAAATCCTGCACCTGATGAACAGCATCAGGTAGTGCGTAGCCCTCTGGTACCATGTACATGTGGTATCTAACCAGCAAATCCATAGACTCGAGCCTATCCACCTTGTCCTTCCCACTTGCTCCAGCATGTGTCACATCACCACGGCCACGAATACAGAGTACGGTGGATGATTATCTTCTTCGCTGGATACACCTCCGACATCACTCGCAACTGTTGGGTTGTTCATCCCCACCAGTTGATGGCTTCCAGCGCTCACCCAGAGAGGAAAGCGCTCTTTCCCAGAGGCCATTAAAAAGTATCCGGGTTACCAGTATTCATTGTTTCCTTCGTAACCAGACCACTGAGGTCGGTGTGCAGCGTCTGGCGCTTGCACTTTCTCGTGGTCCCCAGAAATCGACCACCAGTTTTCGGAGTGTACATCTTCACAGCTTCCCTTTCACTGTCCCATAGTCCCAAAGCCGCAGCAATTGTACCCATTCGAACATCAAGTAAAGCACGCCATCTTACAACCCACCTGAGCTCCTCATTATCCTCCGGCTTCTCCACCGTACCCCAACGTGTCGACATCACTCTCCCCTCAAATGGTCCATCGCTCCGGTCCTTCCATTCTTCATCATCGATGATGATTTGAACAAACGACTTCTGTTCCTCCCCTTTCGGTATATCCTGCATCGCTCCATACTCATTCTCGAAGAATTCCACCAACTTCCCCGACACATCTCCGAACTCCCGAACTTCTTCCCACTCCTCCCATTTAGAGACACCATTATCCGTCGCAAAGCCATCAAGCACGCAATATCCATTCTGCCTTAGCTCAGCTTGCATTCGGGCGAAGAACATTTGCCCAAATTCGTCATGCTCCTTCGCAGCAACCCACAGCACCTCTTCATCATCCATACCTGTCGGCCGAGTACGAGGATACTGCATACCAAATGTCTCCGCCCGTAGGCGATGTTCAGCCCTTGCACCGTGCCAAAACACAAGATGGTGTGCATCTCTGAGATCTGAGACACTTAGCAGCTCCGACCTATGTGCCTTCGGCAAGTGAATGACTCTGAGCCAGGGGTCCTTGTGCTCAATTATGTTCTTCCCTTGCCATTCTTCGGTCTCAGCCTGACATACCCGCACCATGATGGGTTCGCTGGGCCATCATATGGGTCTCCTCGAACAAGTCCGTGCTCTTCAGATTCCTGAAGAGCTGTAGGTAACTCGTCATCAAATGACCCCCCACCTGTCTCTTGCTGTTCGTCTGGCGCAGCATCTTTTTCGAGGGTGATAACCCGTGGAACTGTCACAGCAAGAAGCTCTTCGTCATCCACAAATGCAGAACTGCCTGCGTTCTCTGCATTCCGTCCCTCTTCCAATGCCACGAACTGAACCTTCATCGACCTTCCTCTCAGCACATGTTCATTTATTTGAGACATCAGGTCATCCGCTGTCATGTTGTTCAGAGCAGATCTCATCTGTTGTGTGAAAGACTTTCTCTGTTTCTTTCTCGGCGGACCCCGCTGTTCTTCTTCAGAGCTATCCAGAACTTTTATGGCACCTCCATTTCGGCCGTGCTCAATTTCCCTATAACTCAGCTGCGCCCGTTCTCTTGCACTTCTTCGCGGCTCCCCTTCTTCACTGGTAGATGTTACAGCAGCAGCAGCGGGAGTTCTTCTCTTCGTCACGGACTGCTTCACTGGCGCGGGGGGCGCAATTACCTTGAGCATCGTCCGCAATCGATTCTGAACGGAAGTTGTTGCAGTTCTAATTGAGTTCGTCCTGCTCCGAACACGCCGGTAATGTGTTGAAGTGCACAACTTGTCCCAAAGGGAACTGATACACAGCTGCGTTGTTTTCTGGGTCTTCAACGTCATCTTCATTCGATGGAGCAGAAAGACTGACTTCGCGTTTCTGGAACACTTCCATGGACTCTTCATCGTTCAGTTCATTCCTCACTGCTCGAGCCGCGCGGAACAGAGACACTGCTCTATCATAAAAGAAAGCTCGAACCTCTTCAAAGCTTTTCCATTGCTTTTTCTTCGTCGACTTGCCCTTCAATAGAAACATCTGAAGACAGTCTAGAATGAAGGAAAACTCCTCGGCATCCAAAACATATGGCGTAGTATGGGACAGATGTGTGAGACCTATCTCACTCACAGTCTCACATATATCCTCGAAATGGGCCAGCACTCTCTCACGAGACATGAGTTGCAGGGCGACATTGGCATATCTCAGATACTGACGCTCTTGCACGGTCCCAATCAGTTGGCTCTCCTTCAACACTTCTGTCACTTCTGCAGGATCCACGTATGCCGGCGTCACCCCCTCAATATCTTCAATTAGAATGGCGACCACACTAACTGTAGAGTGTATCTTGTCTGCAAACATCATCCTTTGCATGGTACTCGTCGACTCATTGAGGTACGAAGCAACACATAACAATTCCTTCATCCCAATGGGCCTCCCATCTCTTCGTATCAGCAGATTGCAACGCCAAAACCTCGCTAATCGCTTCCAATTCGGTGCACCAGTCGCTGCCAAATATTGTACAGCTTTCAGACGATACAAACCATCTACAATGAAGCACTTCTTCGTTAGAGGTCCCTTGTCAGTATCCCTCTCTCCCGTAGTAGCATCTTGTGAGGCCACCACTGGAGAACCCATCGACTGCAATATCCCCTGCTCCTCCATACTCTTCACAAGGGCTTCACCGTGACGTTTAATTACTCCACGGAGTAAATTGGGCGGAGTGTCCACCAGAGTGATGTCAACAGTAACAACAACCATCCCGGTACTGATTGAGGTTCACCTTTGGTACCTTCTGACGAATTCGTCTCTACGTCTTGCTCGAGTAGGTGTCCCTTGTGTTCCAGACCGCTCGCCAGAAACACTTGAACGTGCATTCTTGCGGACAGAAGCACAACGTCATCGTCCTGCTGCTCCGCAGTTTTGGGTGCAGTTTGGGGTACAAATGGACCAGCTCCTTGTGCGGATTGCGCATCCGCGTCTGGAAGGGGACCTTTTATGATCTCATCTTCCTCTTCTTGCACAGCCGTCCCGTGCTGAGCAGTCTGTTTCGACACAGAAGTTTCCCTTGTGCCGACGGTCTGATTCATCGCAGGAGATGCCCTTTTCGACGCAGTGGGCTTCGTAGCGGAGGTAGACTTTGTTTGGCCTGTCCGCTTCGTAGCTGGAGATGATCTCGTCTCCATAGTCCGCTTCGTAACAGACGACGGACCGGCCTGCGGAGGTGCTACTGATGCGTTACTCTCGTGTTGATGAACTTCGAATGGGCTCCTGCGGCTTGTCGGCGTCATCACCTCACTCATAGCGCTCACCGTTCGTCACTTGGACGCCGGAATGCTGACTGCCCCCGGTTCATAATTTTTTCATCCCAAGTAGCGCCTTCCGGAGATCCTGGATGTATTTTGGAGAATCCAGGACCTCCGCCTGGTAAGGGTAGAACGTCTGACCGCTTCGATGATGAGAATATTATAAACCACCACAAGACCTGGGTCCATTGCTTCCCGTTCAACTCGCGATAGAGAGGTCATTCCATATTATGCAACAACTCTCCCCGTACCATATCAACCTTCTCTTATTCTCAATATCCATCTGCGAGCTCAACACGCATCTCTCAGACTCGCAAAATATCGAGTGCCTCTCGCCGAGTGGAGGAGTCATGCTTTGCGTACGCTTCGAACAAGAGTTGGCTTCATGTGAGCTAATATGCAGTGAAATTGTATATCAACGATACGCTCGCTCTGGACGATTAGTAATACGAGTCGAGCCTTTAAATGGCGGACTTACGCTGGGCACCCGATTTCGGCAAGCTCCTCCTAGCGCACTGCCAGTCTCGTCCGATTCGTCTGTCCGTGGCCGCTTCTCACGCTCATTGTACGCTTTTAGAGTGTGGAGTCGCGCAGTGATCATCCCGAGCAATGCGCGCTCTCTAATGCGTGCTCTTTCAATCTTCCTAGTAGTCAGAGTACACTCATCACATTCATGTTACCCTACTCCCGCCAAACACGTGGACAGCGGCGCCAACTTACTGCGGCCGGGTGTAGCGAAATCACGCGGGGGGGCGTGTTGTTGGAAAGGTCCAGGATGGCGCAAGTAAGTTGAGCCAGAACGTGCCCGTGGCGCAGGGGGGTCGTCTGTTAAGTAGGTACCCTAACACGGACGGTATCCCCCGCCCGCGGTCACGTTCGGCGATTTTTTGAAAAAAATGTGCGATTTTATGCCCAGCTGGTGCGCTGGGGTCCGTCGTGTTAGCTACACTAACACGGACCGAACCCCCCCCCCCCTTCCCCCCCCTCCCCGCCGCGGCACGTACTCTCTCTCTCTCCTCTCAAAACACTCCTCCCGGCACTTCCGTGCACCCACCGCTCACCCAATGCACCAACGCGTCTTCTCCATCCTTCAAACGCTCCCATATTCCCACGCGCACCACACCTCCTCTCTGGCGCATCACATCTCCCTTCCGAGGTCTACACATTCACTGATCAGTGACCGAATGGTATAATTGAGTGTTCCATCTCTTCTACACGCTGCAGCAGTATAGCACCAGGCTGCCCTAAATTTATGGCAACAGGCACTTGACCGGCGAGCGCGCGAGGGAGGTGTCCCCACCACAGATCCCGGGAGCAAGCAGGCTGCCGTCCGCCGACCAACTGTAACGGACCGGCGCTCAACATCAGTGGTACGACCCCGACATTGACGAACATCAGTAGATCGCGCACACCGCAAGGCGGGCCGATAATGCCCGGCCGGGCAAGATCACCCGTGCACGAGGCGCTCGCCTTCGGCATCACGCTGTCCATCGCCCTCGGTCGTTCCGCTCGGCCTGCTGGTCAACTGTTCTGCCGGGCGGAGGATAGATACGCGAACTGTGACCGCTTTGTGTTTGTTGTCAAAATGGTTGTGAGAGGAGAGGGAGAGCACGACGGAAGGGTGTGAAGCGTCGTTCGCAAACGCCCCTTCACACCCTTGCGGTGTCAGCAGCGGCTCGTTGTCGTGGGTTTGGAGTCGAGACTGTGTTGGGCGCGGTTTCGTGGCGGCACAGCGGCGCCTCTCGTACTGAGGCTCCATCGAATCGTAACGAATCTCGACGGTCTCTCGGGAGTATACTTGCAGTCCGTGGTACCTCAGTCTCTCGATCTGGCGTATAAGATTAGCGTTTACTCAGAAAGTCCTGATTGAGCTCTCATACCTTACCACTAGACACAAAGAACTTGCCTATGCGTATGAGCACTCTTAGAGTATTGCTGCTGCCAGAGGCGCAGCCGGGCATCTGGGGCTGCTCTCACAAGCGGAGCTACAGCCCCCGGTCGTGGAACACGGCGCAGAAGCTAGCGGTCACGCCATACATCATTGCTCTCGAGATTACCACCTCTTCTCTATGGTACGGTGTCGGGCGTCGTGAAATATAAGGAGTTCTGGAGTTGTTTAGAAGACGGGATTTGGTGCTGACGGCGCGGAGCCTAGGTGGTACAGGAACGCGCGGAGTAGGGGGGTGTTTGGCTTTTTGGATGTCCCGCGATCCGGCGGCAACGAGATGTTGCTCAAAAACGTGCCGCGATGCAGAGGGGGAGGCGGGGGTCGGTCGTGTTAGGGTACGTGACGCCTAACACAACCGGAAAACAACCGCCCATCGGGGCATAAAATCACACATTTTTCAAAAAAATCGCCCAAAACGTGCCCGCGGTCGGCGGAGGGTCGGCCTTCGGTTTTTAGGTGGTAACCTAGCCTACACGATCGACCCCCCCCCCGCACGCGGGCACGTTTCTGGCCATCATTTCTGGCACCCTCCGGAGAGCTCTCCCAAAACACTTTCCCGGCACTTCCGGCAAGTGGCTTTCGCTGCCACACGCGTAAACATATATCAAACTAGAGAAAACCAGCGCTTACACCCACTTTGCGACCGCGACTATTAGCACAATGACGCGACGCTGTGTAATGCTCCGAATCCGCCCGGGGGGGAGACGGCCCGGTTGGCCAGACCACGCGATCGGCTTTCGCACCCGCTTAAAGCGGGCACAGCAACTGACCTCAGAAGGAGCGGACCACGTCTACACGATGCGAGACTGGTAGTGCGCTGGGAGAAGCGTGTCGCGGAAAGCTGGGGTGCCCCGGGCGTCAGTCGCGCTCTTATTTGAGGCTCGGGAACGCCCATCCGTTCGTTCTGCGCTGAAGCGATGGTATCCTACGATGATGGAGAGAAGATACATCCTATCGACATGAGTGCTCCGCCTCCGCGTTCATGCATATGTCAGCTTTTATTCGGTACTTCCGCGATGCTTTAGGCAAACAGCGATGGTAGGCCCTGAGCAGCACACAGGCCTCGACGGGTTAGCATGGTTGTAATAGACCTGCTGCCCGTAAACTTCTATTCAAGTGATATGCGCGCGCAAGGAAGATGTCTCAGGATCCACTAACTTCCAAGGAACCTTGCAGAACTTTGAAGGCAACTGCGATGGAAAGAGCTGTCTGTGAACTAACAAAACCTGTGATCAAATCTATCATGTCTTGTGAAACAGAAGCTTGTGACAGAGAAGCGGGATGAGACCATAGATTCGCCCGATTATTTACTCCTCTCTATGGATATGGGTTATATACTTACCGCGGTGCGATGCGCTGGCTTGGTATTTCCTGGTATGAGCGCGAGGAGAAAGCAGGTACTGAAGCAGACAGTTATCCTCACGCAACAGCTGCGAACCATTGAGTCCGTTAAATACCTTATCTACCTCGGCCACATACGTAGGGACGAGACTACCACACTCCCGACCATGGATGGAAGCAAGAGAAAATACCGAGTGCAAAGAAACGAACGTATTGGAACCATGTCTACCATCCCGTGTGTACATTATCCCACTTTTGTTACGACGTTCTCCAGAATTGACAACTATGATCGGACTGGATTCGGGCTATCAGTGAAGAGACGGCTCCAGCATACCGCAGTCGCGGCATGGCCAGTACGAGTCCTGCTCGGCGCTCATCTTTGGATACACCTCAAAACTGTTCACATGGTGAGTTCCCTCACTACGCACCTGTGTTCACATGAATATTGCAACTTTCGGAAGTATACAGCGCAGAGACACGGAGTTCTGGTTAGCCCCCGAGCCAGAGTACTCGATTGAAACACACAGATGTGCCACAGTAGCAGTACTCCCGTGGGCGGTGGAGACCTGAGTGATCGAATGCGATACATAAACCTCCGATACTGCCTAAGGATTTTTGACAGACCGCTCGAAACCATATGCACCCACGATAGCCTCATACGAGCTTACGGGCTGATCAGATGAGGAACTGGATAGAGTTCTCGGAGTCGGGATACCAGTATCTGGTTCTGACTTCCGGTGAATTGCCTGCACGATTTCAGTAACTTTTCGGAGTTGCTGATGAAACCGATACAGGATATGCGCTCATGCGCCAGGTTCAATGTGGGCATTCCATGGGAAACCCGTATTGAAACTGACGGAAACTCTAAACCACTGCGGTCAATGCTCGAATTTCGTAACGACCCAGTCTGCACCAGCCCCACCTCGTCGAGAGGATATAGATCTCTGTGAGGCCTCCGCTGCGCGACGACTTCGAGAAAAGCCGGTGAATCGTGCGGCAGCTATAAAGAACTCTCGGTGCCGGGTCATCGCTTACCATGCAACATAAAGATTGTTAGCTCTCGAGGCCCGCGATTTGAGGGGATTATCGTCGCCTTCGAATGAATATGACAAGGTGTGGAAAGGGGAATGAGTAATAGTCACACTTTTGTAGCATACAAACCCATCCTATGACATGAAGGACCTGAGTGATGAGCACACAGGACCATCGGTTTGTGTTAATTCAGAGGAGATCTCTTCTTGACCTCGTGGCGTGAGGCAACAGGCTTGCTGTCCTACTACAAAGACCCCCTCCCTTCAGCACACTCGAAGGAAGGAGGTTGTTTTCGATAGGCTCTCTCCTAGCGGCGCAACGACGTGCTTGCGTCCACCAAGAGCTGTCTTGCGAGGTAGAGGATTGACCATGGATCTCGTACGGCGACTTACAGTGCATTTCCGCGCTTCGGTAGGTGGGCTACAGTCATCACTCTCTGGCCATGGCACAGTTTCATGTTTGGCACAGTGATACTTTCGAAACCGGCGAGTACGAAAGAATGAAGCTGGAAGCGTTAAGCGGTTGAAACCAGACCGTCCATTCCTTCGTTTTAAGGTGGGATGGGAATCCAGTGTTCATCCGGACTCGAAGTTAATGTGGAAGGAATTCCACCGCGAGTTAGTTGGATACAGCCCGTAACGGATGATACGCAGTTCGATGAGAGGTGAATGCTGTGATTGCGCACACATCGGATGGATACGCCTCAGTTCTTAATTCATCCAATTGTTAGGAGCACATGATTTAACATGTTCATCTCCTTCTTTTTTCCCGTGGCTATACTAGCTGACGTAACGAGAATATGGCACCTCCGCGTCGACAAGGACTGTGAATGGCGCAGTGTCGATCGGGCGTGAAAGTGTGAGGAACAGGCATCACGCCACAGTTGAAATGGAGCATGGTGAACAGAAGAAAAAATGAAGAGACCAGCGCGGTAGTTTCGCGCTCTGTGTAGCAATCCGCTCGCTTTGGCGGCCTGTCGTTCACTTTTTACATCCGTCACCATCATCTAAAGCTCGGACCGGGCTGTGATGACGATCGGGCCGAGTGGCGTTAGGTCAAAGGCCGGAGCCAGAAGTCCAGAATAGTTGATTGAGAACAGAGATATGATATGTCCGGTTCACAGACACGGTGATCTTGTCGTATTGACAATGCTCTCGACGGAGAAAACTCTTCACGTACCTACGGGTATGGCGTGCGGTACATCGCTGACGAATCGATAAGTAGTCGAGCCCGTGTCTCTCGGGCGAGTGAGACGAGGCACTAGGACCATGTTTCAAGCCATGCGGCACCATATAAGGACTCTATGGCCGAAGTGTCTTCGCGGGGGAATGAATCTATCGTCAGTTGACAGGCAGGTGTGGATGCTGCATCAACCGACTTATGAACGCGTTCCACATCGGTACCGAGTCGGCTTGAATGGGGAGGCTCTATTTGGATACCCCAGTACAGTTGATTCCTGCACATATTACATCAGTTCCTAGGAAGATCTGGAAGGACATGGGTAGTTTGCGACAAGTGTGGACAGCGATACTGTAGATCTTTGAGGCGAGAAGTTACCGAGGAGCTCTGAATCTAATGGTATATGCATATCTGCTGTTGACTGTTGAAGCTCAATTCGCTATCCGCTACATGTAGAGTCTTCATAATGACTCTCCCGTGCCGGTGTGGCGGTACTTCACAGAACATAAGATAATTGCGGGGAAACCTATCTGTCATTTTTATGAACTTTGGTACCACGGATCTGACGAACCGGAAGAAGACACTCAACGTAGTCGGATCAGGCTGCTGTCCGTGAGCAACCCCCTGTGCAGGTACCTTGCGTCGGCCATGTTTCGCCAGTGATTGTTCTTGATGGTCACTGTGATCTGCAGGTTTCGAGTTTCCGTTCCTCCCTGAGAGGAACGACGCAAGACCACGCCGCGTGAGGATATAACAAGGAGAGCAACGACGTCTCTACATGTCCCGCGCCTTCTTGTAATCCGGGGAACTACCATCATAAGCTCTCTCGACGCCGGGATATACATGCGGGGATCCCGATTTATTCGCAGCCCCGGTTCGAACAGAACTCTCCGAAGTGCTAATGTGAAGATGGTGCGAAGCGATGGACAAGTCGTGATACAGTTTAAGTGGCCGGCCTTCTAACTATGCCTCTACTCGTTGTAGAAGCTTTGGTGAAGAGAATTGAGAGGGCAAAGAGCTGTGGCAGCCACTATTGCTCGCAAGACTACGTTGAGAGCTACGCTGGGACTGGAGCTATGACCATGTCGGCGAAGGCAATCAATATCATGTATGGATAGAGCTACCGAATATAAAGTTAAATATTGCTTGCGAATTCGATTCGCGGCAAGCTGCTCCAATACGCGTGTAAATGTGACAACTGAGCTCTTCCCTCTATTTGTAACGGCGATATTGCGACCCATTGTGCACCTCATTTCCTAAAAGCAGGAACTAGCTGAGTCCCCGGAAATTCTGAAACCATGCACATCCCCTACCCCCTCCCCCACATTCAGTTCGATTAACCCTCACCTCTCCTGATCGTCCGCCTATACCGTAGCGGGTATAAACGCCGTAGTGAACGCGAAAATAGTACGCGGAGGCGGAACAAGAGTGGACAGGAACGCAGGAGAGAGAATCAGATCATTACGAATCAATCACAAGACCGGCAATCCTAGAATCGTCAAAGTCAATCTCAGACGACAGGAGAGTGGTCGTGGGTGTCCTCTACTTACTCTCATCGTCCATCTTCGCAGCGAGAGTGTTTTCCAGGTTGCGTCAAGATTCGTGGGATCAGGCCAACGATTATTCATTCCGTAAAACTGCGATAATGCAATCGTGACATCTGTCTATCCTGCTCCCCAAGATGATGAGTAACTCGGGCCGCCATGGCTCCACGGATCGAGGGAGGGCATGACAACGTGGACTGAAGGTTCGTATTGAGCACCCTAATACCCTTCACGTCCCCACGCCGCATATCGAAGATGCCGGAGCTTACGGGCGAGCGCGGGATATGACGCCGCCCAGCGATCTGGAAGAACAAGCGGATATCTTGACGGGAAGTCGTAAGAACCCTAGTATGTTAAGATCGTCCACGTCCCTCTCTGCCTTCTAGAACTGGGGCCACTGATGAGTCGTATTATTGCCTCGCAATGCGTCCGGTACAAGGAGAAAGACAAAAAGAATATCGAGAGACGCACTGATCGGGGAGCGTATTCTCGACCTTCCCCTCTTTCCAGAACGGGCCGTGCAGCTCGTACGAGGCCCAATTTCATGCTGATATTACGATGTTATGGAGAGAGGACAGACACGGGATTGGAGCTGGGAAGCCGTCGCAAGGGTGCGAGACAGAGAAGCCTGCAGCCTCTCGTTCCTAAGGGTGTAGCACATGAGGATAGTTCTGATAACGAATAACACGAATCCTGCGGCATACCGAGCCTATCGCCGAAGAGTGCTAGAGAACATACCGGAAAATACTCCACACTGTGTGAATCAACCTCTATGAACAGATCGTGATCTTTTAAATCCGCCTCGAATTGCTTAAAAGAAAAGGTTAAGACGCGGACGGAGGACTTATGGTTTCGGGGTATTTAGTGAAGTCGCCAAGAGCGATATGGTGACGCGCTTTGAAAAAGAGGCTTTGAGGAAGAAGCGATCTAGTCATTTGAAGGCTAAGGCGTGGGGGCACTGGAAACAGGAGAGAGATTTAGGATGTACCACGTGCTGGGACCTGGGCAGACAGGTCGCAAAGACCTTTGGAGACAATCCCGGATCATTCAAGGCTACGGAAGTTCGGAGGAAACGAATGAATGAGAGGATATGGAAATTTGAATCCATCAGAGTATCCGCCTGATATCTCCTCTCCCTCGCACGACGTAGGACGTCTTTCGGCCTTGTCTCTTTGCTGACATGTTGTACCAGATAACTATGTATGGTCTTTCGGATGCTTTTCGTGTGCTTTTGAGAAATCCGTTGGAATGAGTGAGAACAGCACTCAAAAGATGAGCGAGGGGCTTTTTGATCTATTACCAAGGCTTTCCGTTTTGGTCCATGAAGAATGGACAGAAGTTCCTTAGCCTCAAAATATCCGCCACAATAACTTGCAAGCAGAGAAATGGCACACTCGACTTAGTTTGTCATTCGCCGATTGAACTGAAAACCTTATCTGGCGTGAATTAGAAGGCTCCAGGACTTGACGAAGAGGTGCTTCAAGGATTTTGCACCTGGACTCGCGTAGAGGACTTGCTAGAAACGAATGGCATTGCGTCTGCTCAGATGCGGGAAACCTCGATCAGTGTAGTAGGCGATTATTGCCCACGTACTGTGAGGTCATCACGGTATTGCATCTTACGGCGTGTCGGTCTGAGAGAAGTTGAGAAAGATGAGGTCGAAAGAGGTAGGCGGTAAACCGATGTTGTGCTTTAGGAGGTTGTTGAAGACTTATCGGTGTATACCTGCAGAGATCCTACGAAATGATTCATGTGAACTTATATCTTGGTGAGTGACCCCCACTATTCTACTATCAAAAGCCATGACCATTTCCTTAAGTTTTGAGGCGCGTCCTCTTGCAGAGAGCCGGACATGGGTGACGATATTTTCGTGGAAGTGGGTCTGAGGTGATAGGGTGGAAGAATGTGTTTTCGTTTTAGCCAACTGGAGCTCGATATTAGTCACAAGTGTCTGAACGGGGTCCTCTGTGTAGAGGGTGGCGCTGAACTTACATCTTCTGCAGAGAATCAGGTTCTGAGACATTTTAAACCGTCTTTTAGCGTACATTCGTCTGAAAATGGGACAGTTCGCAGTTCTGTACAGCGCTTGTCCGTTGTTATGGCCTTCGCTTGAACGCGTTTGCGAGAAATTGCGGTGTCCGAAAGTAGCCCCTAGAGTTAGCTCGCTCTGCGCTTCATCAGATGTACCGTAATGGTTGTAGAAGCTATTTGAGCCAGACAAGGACCGCTGAGATAATCCATATTGCAAATCCACGAGGGACCTCCTTCAGATAGGCATTCTGGGCGTGAAAATATTCTCGTTCTCGCGGCAATGCCGCGGACCCGGGGAAGGAGTTAATATCACATGCGAATTGTGTCCGGAATGAGAGGGGCGCACGGAGTGGAGTCGAACGCTGTCCTTGGATCCACCCCGGAAGGCGGGCGGAACAGATGGACAAGAAAGAAGACCAGCTCTCGCCCGTTTCTGAAGATGCGGGCGCGGAGCGGAAGAGCTTGGGACGCGTGCTTCTTCGATAAGGGGCCGCCTCATAGGATCTTCTCAAGCGCGGCTTTTAGAGCGACAGCGCGCTAGATGGTTGAACATGCTGGTTGAGAAGAGATAACACTCCTCAGCCGCGTAGAACGGGGCAACCCACGTCCTTAGTCGGAATCCTACTTTCAACGTCGTCGCTAAGCGCCAAACCGCTAGCAGCGCATGGGAAGACAGATCACTATGAATAGGAGAATAACGACAAACCAAGAAGACGGCAAAGAAGGCGATCCGAGGGAGAAGGTGGGTCGTGCGACAGTCAAGTTCGACGCTCAAGCTGTTAAGCGGGAGAATATATTCTTTGGAGCAGTTTAAGTCACGTGTTTCGTTCAGAAAGAAACGTAGGTACGATCGTTCGACTCGTCAACACCAAGGTCTATTTTCTACCAGTGAATTATCGTACCCACTGGCGTTAAACCTGTGGTTCGCAACGCTTGTTCACGCTGTAATGTTCAATCTCGCACAGGAAAAATAATCTGTTCCCTCGCTGCAGCCGCCGGCCCCTCCGACGTCCGACCTTTTGTTTACCGGTCGTGCACTGGTTGCGCATCCCACATCTCGCGTATACTCCGCGTTGTCCTTCTGTTTTTCTCTGCTACTAACTACCGGTTATCGGAGGAGCATTACCAGTAAGCTACGTTAAGCAATAGCTAGGACTGTAGCTCATTCCGACTATCTCACGGACTGTATGCCGCTCCAGTCTATTTCATACTGCTTCCATATCCTCCACGCTACTTGCTCTAAACTAACCCAATCCTCACCGCCGTTTTCTCGCGCTCTCGCGGACATATAAAACGCAGAAAATAAGCTTTTCACCTTCAACGTTTCTTCTATTTCTTCAGATATAGAACGAGTTGAAGGGTGAAAACGAAACCCAGTAGCCAAGCGACGACTTGAAGCACGCTAAAAATTGGTCCAAGTGGTTTCTTGGTGATCTTGGTTCGCTGACTGTTCGGATGAAGGCAATTTCTGGTACTGCTTAGGACATAGGCTGCATTCACGTTTATGGCATCTTGGGGTATTTGTTGCGCATGGGCAGGTCTTGGTACTTGCTTGTGAGTTCTCGCTTCGAGACCTTTCGCGTTTACGCCATGAAGGATTGTTGGTTAATCTATACGCTCCCTTTCCTTCTTCTTTTCTTCCTTGGCGAGTTACTAGGTCTCTCGAATTTTCTAGGCTGCAACGTTTTTCTGTTTTGCCTTTATCAATGGTACGTTCCAGTCGCATCTTCCAAATGTGTCCAACAGAGCATTGACTAATTATGGAATACTTGCTCTTGAGTATACAGGTAAATGACTTTTGATGCGGACGTAGCTCACGAGTTTGCCAGGGTGCAAGTACTTATTCCAAGTAAGGAATCATGCATCTGGGCATGTTCCCTACATGAGAACGGAGAGGATGAGGCGCTTCGCGACTCATCCTTCTCGGAAGTGCGTATGTGTATCTACCATACCGCACTTTAGTGGAGTGCAGTCTCTGCATCTGCCGCAGATTTGCCGCCTACACCCGCTCCATTATGGGGAAAGGGTACATGTAATATAGCGAAGTAGTGGGTTTAGCAAAACGGTACAATAGAAGATAGCATACGAATAAAACGGTATGATTCATAATGGGCATCATCTAGTAATAGCACCTAAGTATTCCATGTGCGTGCAGGGTATCTGGTTAGAACACTGCGTTCTGAGGTTGAGAACGTGAACGATGGTGACTTGCGCGAGGAGGTTCGGCAGTCGACCAGGGTTTTATATGAGATCAACCTTCGAAAATAAGGTCGCTAAACGCAGATTTCTAGAAATATCCCTTCAAACTAATGTGTCTAATGAGTACTGGCCTTGCGTCGGAATTGTGTAGAAATGTGCGTTAGAATCGACAGTGGAAGTCGTCTAGAAGTTCTAGAAGTTCCTGAAACTGTGTCCAGTTGTAGAAGTTCCAGAAGCACCGGAACTATGAAAGTCAGTCATGACGTCAACTCACGACAGGCAGACATCACACGTGACATTGTCTTGGTAACATTATGGACAACTAATGTCAAACCAAGACTTCTTGAGGATCATTTAGGGTATCAATCGCGATCGCATCAGATCACGGATTCAAAGAAGCATTCAAAACATTAAAATGACTAACTAAATGTAGAAATAAACAATTCAAATAAAACATGACCAGAATTAACAGAAAATCCTAACATCCACTCCCCCATTAAGGCAGAGTCGTCCCACTCGGTTAGTTGTTGGGGCGTACCATTCG